>CASHTH010002286.1:0-53477 GCA_030341885.1 Geodia barretti
TGTGCACAAACAGATACGGCGACATCAAGGGTATTATCCTCGGGATCTTGCCCATCATCCATAGATCGTGTTGTTTATATAGCTGTGGTTGATCCCTCAACACAGCATTGCTGCATTGAGCCAGCCGCGTGGATTTGACATGAGTCGGGGTGGTTCAACTCTACCGAACCGGAAGCTTCAAGACTGCATATGTTCTGGGAAAAGCTATGGGTGCGAGTAACATTCGCGAGAAAGATAAACTGGAAACTCAATTTACGAAAATGATGGACTTTTTGCAATGTACACATTTCAGATGCGATGATAAAGACTTATACTGATGATTTATGTGACTTTTATGGGCTCCATAGCAACTGATGATCTGACAACTACACTTCTACCCTTCTTGTAACAAACGTGTTTGCAAATGGAACTATACTCACCTGCAGAGGCTCAATTCATTATAGAAGAGAAAATAGAACCGAAGTACGTAATGATTCTACAAAGATCTGTCTTGTAGGTAAATCCATTCCTGTCAGAGAGATTGTGTTATACACAGTTCATTGTGTGCAGGTCCAGCTTCATCTCCCACTAGTCTGTCAGTGGTGTGGGACCTACCATCAGGTGGTCAGTTCCGTCTCAGTGTATGGTGGAGAATGTGTGGCTATTATGTGGTCACTGCTGTCAGTGAAGAGAGGAAGTCTCGTTTTAAGTCACCAGTGATTCAGTGAAAGAAACTGCAGGCAATGTGAATGACTATAAATTCACTGTCCATGGTGTGACTCGTGTCATTGATAGTTTTATCTTCAATGGAAGCATCGCCACTGACTGCCGTAAGCATACATGTGAGTAAAATTTGTTTGACTGAAGATAATATAACATTTTACTGGTTTGCCATTTCCAGAGAATGTAAGAGCTGTTGAAGAGGAATGTGGTCACATCAATGTCACCTGGAAGGTTAGTAAATGTAGGAACACAGACACATAATTTTTGGTCCTTTCCAGAGCAACCACGTCATAGAACCAGTGAACACAACCATCAGTTGGCGTGGGGTCCACAGCAGTGGAGCCAGACACTATGAGAGAGGTAGTTCTGAAGACTCTCATCTACTGACATTAGACTACTCTGAGACTGGACCAGTGGAAATTGCTGTGACATTCTCTAGTGCTGTCTGTAACAAAACAACTACCATTACACGTAAGACTTAGTATGTTACAAAGTGTCAATAATGACCCCACTCTATATAGTTAACAGAAAAAGCTGTCTAACTGCAAGTAAAAAAACTCCAACACCAAAACCCTAAGTCATAGAATGACAGAGTGTGATGTGAGATTGTATACATAATAGGTGATGTAGGTGTGACTGAGGCTGTTAAACCGACTGCAGATTCAGATGTCATGTACATAGCAATCGGAGTTGGTGCTGGTGTGGCTGTAGGAGTGGTATATAGTTGGACTTATTTCTGGGGTGGTCGGGACAGTCACTGTGCTGTTGGTTATCATGAGGAAGAGAGCTTCCAAAGGTATGGTATATTAATGAAGCTGACATTCTTTTGACGTGACCATGCACCCTGTAGGAACCTCCAACAGAGACACAGAGCTGAGTGCAACAAAGTATGTCTGTGTGTCATACTGTACTGATTTACGTATTACTGTCAGTGGGATTTCTCTTTGCCAGAGAATGACACTCTTTTTTCTTGAATCCATCCCAAGGCCATAGCTTGCAACTCAACAGATAGACCACAGTTAGTTAATAAGGCTCTGTCGCCTGTTGCACTTGCATTTGAGCCACTTATAAAATCTGCGTATGGTTAAAAGGCCACACAACTTTGTTGCGTGTGACATGGAACTTCTATGTATTCAGGTATGATGGGTACAGGCAACATGTTTCAGACTATTTGCAACATGTTTCATGAACCTATCATACCCATAGAGTGAAGTTGGATGAGAACTTTGTCTTACGCAACAAGCTCGTGTTGTGTATATGTTGGCCTTAGTGAATATGCTCCTGTTTGTAAATCCAAGGTTAAAAATATACATTTTTCTTGTAGAGAGGGAAAAACATACATGTTTACACTAACTTTCACTCCGTGTTATTGTATCACGCTTCCTCCCTCAACACACACAGTGTTGTTCGTGAGTCCCGACCTCCAGCAGTGGTGTATGAGACAGTGAGTGATGTGGTGACACCCACTGGTCCAGACACCAGTGAGAACGTGGCTTATGGAGCCTCTCACTCTCTACCCACCACCACACAACACAACCCTGCTTATGGACACATGACTCCAAACAAATGAACCTTGCTTGATCCCCTGTGTGCTCTATTAGCTATTCTTTGTGATTGCTTATTGGTTTTGGGAATAGACTGTGTACAAAACTAAACATTGTTTGTGTGAGTTCAATGGGAGGTGTCTTCTCCAAGGGAATGTTCTCACAAACAGGAGGTATCTCAGTCTGGCCTCTCTTCCCCTTCATATGACAGTGACCATGATATTGAGTCAGTGCAACAGTCCATACATTAGACGCTGCATGTTCTATCCACCATGCAATAAACTGGTCTCGCACTCTGCAGAAGTTGACACCAACTATCCGTGCCAGTGCTCACTGCATACATTTACTCATACTCGTAGCCTTTTACAGTGTAATAAAAACAGCCTATAGCAACAGGTCTGTCTGCAAATTTTCTGCAGCGATGAAGTCACATGGTGAGAGTTCCGCATCTTCCCGGCCCCTCCAGGTAATGCATGACGATGGAGAGGTTGTCTATGCCATATTTACGAGGATGAAGGAGACAGAGGATACTCAATGCATATGGAAAGTCGTGACTGGAATGTAGGGAAACGAAAAAATAGGATGCCTATAATTATACACCTAGGCAGAAGTTTATCATAACCCCATCACCATCCCTACATCTTTGCAAGGTGGTTTAGCTACTGAAAAATTATTGAAAAATTGCTGAGGAATTCATCGTGGAGTGCTGTGAATACAGTGTTTTGGGCATGTACAAAAAAACAAAGTTGTATAGAACAATGGTTTCCATTTCTTGTAAAGGTTTTAATGGGAGGCATCCAAATTCCAATTATTAAGCCTCTTAGAGAAGTGATTAACCCTTCGGCGCGCATGCGCAGCGAGGGTTACGGTAGTCGTTCTCTGTGTGTGTGTGTGTCTGTCTGTCAGCAGCTATTCTCGCACTACGGCTACGAGGCGACCCGTGAGCGATACCGACGTCTTCAGAACTACGCGAGCCTGAAAATGTTTTTCCTGAAACGACTGCATATGCCGTGAAAACAAGCGAAAAGGCCAATATGCATAATCGCACTGGCTTACCGCGACTCGCTCTGTGTATACTGGGGGCTCAGGAAGTCACAATGAATAGCATGTATCGACTCCCGCATGCTATCTACTACTGTAACTTGCCCGTGTCAGACTCTCCGCGAGCTACTAGTGGCATACAAATAGCCCAGCCCATCAATTAGCAGTATCGCGCATGCGCAGTTCGCCGAGGGTCTGCACTTAGTGCAGTTGGTTTTCCTTTGTATTTTTTTTCCAACTTGTGTTTTTTTCGTGTATATTATATAAGAAGGAGGAGAGAGAAGAGGATGACTCAAGTGAGTGGGCTCTCTTCAATTCCTAGGTAGCTATATAAGGGCCCGTGGGTTATTGCTAGTATGTTTTTAGGGCCATGTTGTCGTCAAGTATCGGATCACGTGAGATTTTACCCGCGGCTTTCCCTACATAGAACATTTAGATGTGATGACAAGAGAGTAAGGCATGTTATTCTAGGAAATGGCAGGATTTTTCAGTGTTGTTATATAGTAGGAAAGAGTGGGAAATACAGACATGAATAGGTTATTTTGCGATAGGTCCATAAGCTTCATTGGTGTTGAGTTCAATGGGAGGTGTCTTCTCCAAGGGAATGCCCTCATAAACAGGAGGTATCTCAGTCTGGCCTCTCCTCCCCTTCCTATGACAGTGACCATGACATTGAGTCAGTAGGACACCAAGTAGCAGTCCAGCAGTGAAGCAACACACACCACACACTACTCCTGCTGTGGCCACTGCTTCTGCTGTACTCAGAGAACTTCTGTTGGGTACCGCTGTACATCTTTGTGTCATACTTGCACCACGAGTCAAGGGTGCTGATTAATTAACAGTTAAAAATTAATTAAAGTATTGAGGTAATGCTTACGTTCTTGTGTGATCGATGATTCGTCAGCAATGCACATAATAGTGCTTGGGTAGATAATCCATTCTCCAGATACACACTTGGACTGAAGACTGTCTGAGCTAGAATAACCAGCAGCACAGGAAAACGACTGATTCACTACATTAAACAATAGGTTCCTTTGTAAGAGGTCAAACGTCGCGTTACATTCTGTTGAAATGATACTAATACAGAATTAATGAGCAAAAATAAACACATACCAGATGGCTGTATACAGGTGACATCACCACTACTAGGCAGCCATGTTAGAGAAGGGAGAGAGCATGTGGCCACAGTCTCTCCCACCAGAACCAGGTGGGTGTCACAGGAGTAGGTGACCTGTGCTCCTACTCGGAAACTGGTCCCTCACCAACACTGCCATTCACTGGTGGACTGGGAGGACCACAGCCAGCTGAGGGAGAGAGCCAATGGAAACAGTTATCTCTTCACTAGTGAGACAACTTGCCAACAAAGACTTCCTCGGTGACCTCTGCACTAGTGCCATGCACAGTTGATGGCTGAGACTCTGATTTCCAGAGGAATGTTGTACACGCGTCTAGAACGTACAGTTGTAGTGGTGAGTGGTTGATGGACTGTGTAGTGGTGTGGGTGGGCAGTATTCTGTACTCATCAACCACTTCATCTTCCCCTGACTCCCAGGAGATGATGATGGAGAAGTTGTCAGGTTGGAAATTCTCTGTCCTTGCCATCAGATTATACGGAGCAGGTGGTGCTCCTACAGACAATAATTATACAAAGAGCATCACACAAAGGAATAACAATACATTTTTGTTAGCTATTTACTTATTCTATAGATGACCAGGTGTATCTGATTCCCGACTATAACACAGGAGATGTTAGTTCCATTGGTGATGTCATCCACCATCACCTCCAGTGTAGAGGTTAAGTCAGCATCAGAATCGCCATCATCATTGTCTACTGAGACTAGAGTCAGAGTGTAGGGACCTTCTTCTATCACCATGGACTCTGGATCACTGGCACTGAATCCACGTATTGCACCATTCTGGTTTCTCCATCCCAGAGCCACAACTCCACTGGCAGTACAGGCGAGGGTGACAGTGGTGGCAGGACAGACTGATATGATACCATCCTCAGATGATGGAGAGGAAGACAGGGACAGACCTTGGACACCTACAGTGGTATGGATCAGTCACTGACTGAAATAGATGAAAACTAAACTAAAGATTGAAACTACACAGCTACAGATAACCTTCAGCTCTTGCAAACCTTTCAGTGACTTGATTAGTGATAGACATGGTACATACACCTGCATAAAAAGGTTCCAAGAGGCATAGAAGTGGGAAGAAAAGCTCTTACCATGAGCATGTGTAATAGTGTTGCGTGCGCTCTCCGGCGACCAGACACTCTGTCCATAGCTACGGCCACAGGGACGCCAAGTGCTTTTCTGTGCGCGTGGTGTTGATCCTCCGATCTCAACGTGCCTATTCTCCACGCGACTGAATTGTGATCGTATAAGTCGGCAAAAATTTCACTGGATTCCGCGTCCTCGTTCAAAATTAATGGTGCCGATAGATAATGAGAAGCACTAAAGTGCAAACCCCCCGCGAACCGCGCATGCGCGATAATGCTAATTGGTGGGCTGGGCCGGCTGTATGCCCGCTAGTAGCTCGCGGAGTGTCTGACACGGGCTAGCTACAGTAGTAGATAGCATGCGGGCGTCGATTGGTTATGTCTTCTTGAGCCCCCAAGGTACGCAGAGCGAGCGGATCAGGTCGCAGTGCGATAATGCATATTGGCTTTTCCCCTGTTTTCACGGCACATCTCTCGAACGCTGTCGTTTCAGCCCTTTTTTTTTTCAGGCTCGCGCAATTATGAAGCCGCCGGTATCGCTAATAGGCCGCCTCGTAGCCTGTGGTGCCAGAATAAGCGTCGACGCACACACAGACAGACAGACAAACAACCCTCGCTGCGCATGCGAGCCGAGGGATAATTATATAGCTGCTTTTGTACTCGGGAGTTGTACTTGCGGGTTTTCAATCCCTTCGCACAAAGCTACCGCAACTCATCCCTACCCCAATGCTACCGTCGCAATGAGAAAAATGAGAAAAGAAGAGAGTGTGATGAGAGGGTGCGCGAGGTGGAACATGCGTCCTTCTCTCCATTGGTCTTCTCAACATGTGGAGGGATGGGAACTCTACTGCCACTGTGGTGTACAAGAGGATTGCTGAGAGAGAAAAACAACAAGCCCTATTGCAACGGTTATGCATGGATCAAGATTCGCCTGCATGCGCCCTGCTCATTCCACCGCCTTAGCCGACAAACGCCTGCGCGAGTAGTCTCATACCATGGACACCCACTCTCTCTCTCATCTCTCTCTCTCTACATCTCTCTCGGCTCTCTCTCTCTCTCTCTCTCTCTCTCTTGGAACTATAGGCTAAAACACTGGGCAGACACATGAAGGTAGTGAGAGAAACAAACGGTCTATATAATTATGCCTACTGAAAGTGGGAACAGTGCAAGCAGGAAACTGATATGTTATGAATGCATTGTGGTGAGACAGTGTGTCCGGTTTTATGCACATTATAATTATACATTATGGTAAAGTGATCCCAATAATTATGGTTATGGAAATAATATCACACAAATTTTAGATAACTAGGTAGCTAGTCTTCTTCAAAGACTATATAATTATAGGCTTATTAACCCTCGGCGCGCATGCGCAGCGAGGGTTACGGTAGTTGTCCCGTAAGTGTGTCTGTCTGTCAGTCTGTTATATATACCACGTTTTCTGCCACCGCGCGCACGAAATCAGGTAAATAGCGATATGATCGGGTTCAGTGCTACACCTGGGTTGATTTTTAAAAAGGCGATTTTCGTAAAACTACTGTGTTTTAAAGTTATGGCGTGAAAACCAAGTGAACAAGCCAATATGTAAATTAGCACAGGCTTACCCCGACCGCGTCCGTTCGCTCTGTGTGTCTTGAAGGCACAACAGGTCACAACGAAGGGCATGTATCGACTCCCGCATGCTATTTACTACTGTAGCTAGCCCGTGTCAGACTCTCCGCAAGCTACTAGCGGGATACCGCGAGTAGAGGAGCCCAGCCCATCAATTAGTGGTACCGCACATGCGCAGTTCGCCGAGGGTTTGCACTTATTGAGTGATTATGTAGTGCAAGGTATAATCTTACCAGGATATACTTTACATCAATGTTTTTTGTAGGAAATTAACAGCAACAATTTCTTGTTATGTAAACAGCTGAGCTTTTATGTTGTGAAAGGTGAAGTCAGTAAAGACATGACAATCATCTTCCATAAGATTGCATGGTGCTGACTTCAATGGGAGGTGTCTTCTCCAAGGAAATGTCCTCATAACCAGGACAGTGACCATGACATTGAGTCAGTAGAACACCAAGTAGCAGTCCAGCAGTGAAGCAACACACTACACACACTACTCCTGTCGTCGTAGCCACTGCTTCTGCTAGTTGCACTGTTCCCCTGTCATGCAATAGTGCAAAAGTTAGAGGATGCCTTGAGTCGAGTGAAACGTCAACTTTGTCGTTGGTCTGTGTCTTTGTGGGTGGTTGGTGAATAGTCGAACGTATGTCAGAACTGGCTGTCTCCGGCTAGTAGCCCACGGAGAGCCTGACACTGGCTGCTACGTATAGATAGGGAGTCATACACAAGAACATGTCTACTCAGTGTTTATCGCGAATACATAATCCCGAGGGCGCCAGCCCGAGGGCTTATGTAATGTTACTGAGTGTGTATACCGATAAGCACGTGGTAGGGATTGAGCTTGTATCCTGGAAACGGACAATCACCACGGCAACGTGACGTCAAACGTTTAGCGTCCGTTGAGTTGCAGCTGGCAATGGCTGCGCTAGCGGGAGACCCCGACTTCATCTCCTAAAAAGCGAAAGCGCAGCGATGTAGCTAGTTCGTAACGCAATGGTCTCAGACGGTAGTCGTCAGAGTGATGTTTTGGAGAAAGCTAACGTGGAAGAGTTGAATTATTGGTTATCTATTTTTGTAGGCGAAATTCGAAACAAGAGTGGCAAGCCGTATTCGCCAAAATACATCCACCAAATTCTCTGTGGTCTACAGCGCTACATGCTCGATCGCAATTTGACGCTCTAGTTTAGTAGAGTTCTTTGACTGCGTATACATACACTGTACCGTGTAAATTCCTCTCTCATGCTAATTTCATTCCTGATACACTTCCCTATGCATTGCGCGTGGGCAGAAGAACCCTCTCTGCTATACAAATGCGCGCATCAACTAATTGCATTCCCTATTCATTATTGCGCGTGGGCGGTATATACGGGCAGCAGTTAATTCATACCGCGGTGCGCTTTTGATGTTAGGCCTAGCCAGGATACAACCTTCGTTGTGACTTCTTGCAAACAGACCCGCTCGGTTCTAATGCAAACCCTCGGCGAACTGCGCATGCGCGATACTGCTTATTGGCTTTTTCGGCTTGTTTTCACGGCATATCTTTTAATTTTCAGGCTCGCGTACTTCTAAAGCCGCTGGTATCGCTAATAGGCCGCCTCATAGCCTGTAGTGCCAGAATAAGCGTCGACACACAGACACACAAACCAACTACTGTAACCCTCGCTGCGCACATGCGCACCGAGGGTTAATTAGGCTTTCCCGCTCGTTTTTCCGACGCTGAATATGTGGTATATTATTGTTTTTTGGAGCGATTGATGGCTCTTGAAATTGAATGTTGACTAACGGACTGACAGACACACAACTACTGTAATCCTCGCTGCGCATGCGCGCCGTGGGGCAAGTGCAAGATTTATGGTATTGAATCCCTAGAGTCCACCGTGTTAGCACACCGTTCGGACCACTAGGTTAGCTTGCTCCCGCTTGCCAATAATTGATCCTTGTGTGTTCTACAGTACAATATTATTGCAACAGCATGGTCCAACATCGGCACCTATTGTCATAAACACTCAGTAACTAACTAAGCTACAAACATGTTTGTTTACTAGTGGCTGTCTATACATTAATAGAAGCATGAGAAGAAGTGCGGCTGTCTTACGGACCTGGTAAGAGTATAATTAATTGTTCTTGGGAAGAAGTGGCTCATTCACCGAGTCTCCACTGCTAAATGAGGCAGGAGTTTTTGGAGAGGATGCCTCAGAACTGGAAATACGCAACAGCTGGTTAGACTGCAGTGGGGAAATATCATTCAGTGGGGGTGACTTGGCAGGGTGATCCTTTATATACTGCACCTATAATATCACAAAACACATTTATAGTAGTCCCAGGTATCCAGACCCCATAAAATGAAAAGGACTGAAGTGCAAACCCTCGGCGCACTGCGCATGTGCAGTACCTCTAACTGATGGGCTGGGTTATCACTACAAAAATCGGTAAGTCGTTTTTCTAGCAAGGTGCGTACACAGTCCCAGTCAAGGCCGCTGCCTTCCAGCGTAGCTATATGCCCACATATAGCTACGCCGGAGAGACTGACACAGGCTAGCTACACTATAAGATAGCATGAGTCGATACACGCCCTTTGTTTGGGCTTCTTATGCTGCCAAGGTCGCGGTAAGCCCAGTTCGATTACGGATATTGGCTTTTTCGCTTGTTTTCATGGCATACCTATCAAACGCAGTTTTTGTTTTTCAGGTTTGCATAGTTCTGAAGCCGTTGGTGTCGCTCATTGGCCACGTCGTAGCCTACAGGTAGTGGCAGAATAAGCGTCGACACAGACAGACAGACAGACAAACCAAGTACTGTAACCCTCACTGCGCATGCGCATCGAGGGTTAAAAAAGATGAACAAAACTCCCCACATACAAGTCATCTATGATGCTAGGTACCATGCCCATCCAGTACTGCCGTACTTAAGTGATATATACAGTTCTGACTGTGACCTTAGACTTCTGTCTCTCCTTTTGTAGAGCAGCGGCAATCTCCCTGGCTCTCTCCCTCTCTCTCTCCATCTCATTACTGTGGGCTGCCTATATATACAAAACACCATAGTCTCATGATACCAAAAGGAACCATTGAAAAAGTACATTGATTGTTTAGTGGAGTAAAGGCCATAACGTAGAGAGCTGCCGTAGTGTACTTGGTATTCTTCTGCTTGGGTAATCAACCCTTAACACTTAACCAGCCACAGACACAAATGTGTCCAGAGCCTTCATAAGTCCATATGTATGTGGGTTATACCAATACCTTATACACCAATTTCTGCTTATTTAAGCAGATACCCATGGCATCCAAAGGGTTAAATATAATTTGTATTAGTCCATACCTTTGGTAGAGTTTTGCGAGTGCAGCACTCATCACAACTCATCACAATACATTACACCCATAGCAAAGCGTCCTCCACGTTACACGTAAAACGCATGCACTGGGAAAGCAGCTAGTTGTAGCCAAAAAAACAGGCATCACAAAAGGCTAGAGGCCCATATCACAGTGTGCTTGGTGACTACATACACATCAGCATGACTCAAAACAATCTTTTTTGTAACTAAAATCGCAAAACATTGTGATGAACCTCAAAATCACAAAATCGAATACACAATATACACTGAAATTATAGTATTCCTGGCATAATTTTTTGTATTTCAGAATTGCATAGTGTGCCCAGATAATTATAAGGAAAAAATAAGGCCACATTATCTAACTTAACGAAACGCACTAAAGTGCAAACCCTAGGCGGAGATGCGCAGTATACGCATACACAGGTCAGTATAATTGATGGGCGGGGCTACGCTGATTACGTATCTCAGGTTAACCATCTTTCGCTAGCTTTTGACAGGGGCTAGCAGTAGATACCGTTATAGGCATCGCAAGACTCGACTGTTGCCCTCTGGTGTAACTTCTGATGCCTCTACAGTACGGAAACTGGCCAAATGCAGTCGAGGTAAGCCAGTAGTAATTTGTATATTGGCTTGCTCACTTGGTTTTCAGGCTGTAACTTTTGAATGCAGTGTTTTTATGAAAACACGACAAATTTAAAATCAAGCCAGTGTAGCGCTGAACCCATTGGTGTCGCTCTTTCGCTGTCTCATTGCACGTGGTGGCAGAAAATGCGGTAACAGACAGACAGACACACTTACAAAACCAAGCACAGTAACCCTTGCTGCGCATGCACGCCGAGGGTTAATCAACCAATCTGGCACAGTGCACAGCAGAGGACATGAACAGAAAAATCATGGAGCCATGGCTGCAAACTCCGTACCCCCTTAACACATAATGTGGTACTTAGTATAGAGTAGACTCTGTCCCTTTTGTGTTACAACAACGTAGGGAGTGGACAGTAAGCTTCCAGGAACGATGCAATTGGATAATGTGGAACTACTAACCTTGATGTCAGCCAGTAGGGCAGAGTTGTTCTCTTTCTCTTTAGCCAACGCTGCCGAAGCTTCCAACGCTGCATTCTTGCTATCGGCTAGCTCCACCTACAGCAGTGGAGGGGTATGCACTGTATAATATAATATCACTACAGCTATAAATATACACCTGGTGTTAAAGGTGGTTCACAGTTAAAAAGAATGTGGCAGTATAGAAGGGTTAAATTTAGAAATGTTACTAAAGATAGAACAAAACAATTGAGTTCTGTTTTTAGTAAAATTTAGCCATTATATTATACTGCCACATTCCCTTTAAGTAGTATATACAAACATTATGATTTAACTGTCCAAATCTTTAAAAATGAATCACATACGTGCTCTTCACCATTCTTTCAGTCTACAAGACGTGGTATCGGAAGCGAGATGCACGGACTAATTAATCTGAGGTAACCCGGTAATGAAAGCTGTCCATGCCAGCGCTTACATACGTACTTACACATCTCTCATGTATTTACATATGATCTCCCCTGCTAAGGGGTAAGACTATTCTCTCACGTTGGACAATGACTCTTTTCAACTGCCTACAATCTGTAGCTCTCCTAGAGCACAGTAGTATAGCATATAGTGCACTTGCCCAGAAGCACAAGAGGTGGTTAATATCCTTTCGAGCTACACACTCTCCTAATTTACCATAAGAAGCAAAAATGTGGTTATTAATTAATGAAAAGCACTGAAGTACAAACCCTCGGCTAATTGTGACGCGCACACATGAGTAAATGCATGTGCGGTACCACTAATTGATGGGCTGGGTTTAGTTTTAGCTGTTACTCGTGGTCTCTTGCCAGCTTGTGCAGAGCCTGACGCGGGCTAACTACACTACTAGATAGCATGCGAGAGGCAATACACGCCCTGCGTTGCATCTTCTGGTGCCTCCGAGGTATGCAGAGCATGCGGATCGATCAGACTGTGGTAAGCCTATTTGCATATTGGCTTTTTCGCGCTCTAACGGAGCAGTTTCAGAGAAAACCGCACAAATATTCTGACCTTCATTGCCCGTTAAGTAGGTCATATCCTTTGTGAGACAAACAAACACTCGAGAAGTGATATGTAGAGTAACGGACAGATAGACAGACGGACAACCCAACTACCGTACCCTCGCTGCGCATGCACGCCGAGGGTAAATAAGTCTCACTAGCCAGACTCTCAGTTACTGTTTGCTAGACTAGGATCCTACAACTTACCTTCACAAGTGTTTGGAAGCATGGCAAAACTCGTGGTAGCCGATTTTCGTCGCACTTAATGCCGTTGTATAGCAAAGATATGCGCAGTACTAGGAGGTTATGCTTGCAGTCACTATTTATATACTGCACAAGAGAGAAAAATGGCTATGTATTTTAGCCACAGAAAGCATCCCAGAGTTCATAAAGGACATGTGAATGTCTCATAATTTCCATGTGTAATCACAGCTGTAGCCAAGCTGCCGGCTTTACACACATATGCTTATGTTATGCCTGTTTCGTAGATGTTACAGTGCTACAAATATAATGATGCTTCCTTCTGTGGTGTTTATGTACCGGTGATACCTTGTCTCTCCTGCATTTCGAACACCAACACAAAGCAACAATAATTACCATCACCAGCACCGCCACCAACAAAAGTAAACCTATAGAAACTGAAACAAGAATAACAGATCAGTTTTTGAAATGAATGTTATGAACCTGCATTTGTATGTGTCTGCTTTCCCCCTATTTGCCAGTTCATGCCAAAGAGCAGCCTATAAGAGACTGGGGTTAGGCACTACTATGTGAATGGTTCGAAGCAGGCTAGAAAGTGCTGGAAAAACAGAAAGGTGTTTAAGAAAGGCTGGGAGAGCTAAGGGCATGACTGTGATGATGAAGAATGGAGCCAAAAGTTCCCAACGTGGAAACAGGAACTCGGCCATTAGGCCCACTATGATGGTGTTTCAAATATTATACTATTTACTTCTACAGAGCCTGCCAACTAATTTTCTCTTATCAGACAGGTGACAAAATATTGTTTGGCTAGCCTATTACAAGCATCTATGGAAGCTGCCTCACAATACTGATTGGGCTTCACACTAAGAGTTAGGCCGTGCTGGAGTGTATGCTCAAAGTGTGTATACCTGCTATCCAGACCAGGCAACCTCTGCATTGGCATGAACCACCATCAGTCCTGCTTAACTGATCGAAACCTGTAGAGTAAAACACTATACATGTACTTGTGTTGGTTGGATAAAGGATTGAGTAAACACAGAACAACAAAATAGTGGTCAGATCATTAATCTCAAAGTTTGCTCTTTTATGTAGGGCATAGTGGTTCAAATGGGGTGTTTTTATGTACTCAGATAGATAATGCAGCTGTGAATCAGATTACACATGAACTGTAATAATAATCACATTGTAGTGTCAAGAAAATAATATATTTCAGGCTTGACTATAGACAGGCTCTCAATTTGCCCACTATAAAATTGAGGGTTTGTCAGCAGCTAAACGACACAAGGTTGTTGTTAACCCTCGGCGCGCATGCGCAGCGAGGGTTACAGTAGTTGGGTCTGTCTGTGTGTCTGTTACTCTTCATCTCGTTCTTTCGTCTCACAAAGGATACCACCTACCGAACGGGCAATGAAGGTAAGAAATTTCGAACTCTGAAAACGCTCCGTTGCAAAGCTAGAGCGCTTCCACCATTGTACGGCTAATGCGTAGTCGGCCATTTTTATTGCTGCGGAACCGGAAAATGCGCATGCGCTTATATTTAGCACCGGACCGGGTCTGCTTGCTCTGTGTATTTTGAAGGCACAAGAAGTCACAACGAAGGGCGTGTATCGACTCTCGCATGCTAATCTACTACTGTAGCTAGCCCGTGTCAGACTCTCTGCGAGCTATATTATACTAGCGGGAGACCGCATACTAATATACCGCGCATGCGCAGTTCGCCGAGGGTTTGCACTTCAGTGCTTTTCATTACTTGACTTACTGATGAGAACTTTGGGTGGAGTGTGACTATTTCGACTGCAAATCATAGGGGCAACATTCCAGAGAGCTTATTTTGCATGTCGTAAATGTAAAAATGCCCATGGCACGATGCAAACTTGATTACAGTGGAACAATAATGGACACCCGAAGAGCGGACAACCTCCTTACAACGGACAAACTGCGTGCCCTCTGCCAAAAACTGCATGCACTCCATATATTTCTACCTCTGAGATACGGACACCTCTAACCTTTGCATAACGGACAAACCTCGTGTCCCAAACGGTCATCCCGCGTACAAAACTACCTCCGTTAACGGACAACAGACGCTTGGCACCAGCGTAAATGAAAATTGTACGCACTCATACAACCAAACTACAATATACCAGTAAGCGAATGCCCTTGCATTCCAAGTGTTAAACCATTACATACCTGCCGTAAACATCTTTGTCAATGGAGGACCTGATATATTGCAGTTATCAACCACAGCTACAGTCACTGTGTAATTGTCACCCTCTTTGAACGGGAGAAGACAGGTGACCTCTTGAATTGATTTTAGCACTTTCTTCTGGCATAGTGTCACATTGTTAACTTCGACCACAACTTGAAAATAGGAGACAGATCCAAGATCTCCACTATATTTCCATCCATATCTTGCAGTTACAGAATCTTCTGATTGACTCAAATAGGACACATCAAGTTCAGTAGGCACTTCAGTTAAACCTGGTAGGGAGTGAAATGTAGCATGAATCACTGCCCTTATTCAATGTAATACTAAACTATGCACTTACAGGGATTGAGGGGGTTTTAAGAAATGTTCATGGGTTGAATGCAAGGAACAAGAAAAAATATATTTTTATGACTTTTTGGGCTTTGTTTTAATGACTCATTACTATATTTAGGGTGCCTATGGTAGCAGAAAAAATGAAGATTAAATAGAAGTCGTGCACGCAATTGCGTTGCATGTGTTCTACGGTTTTAGTTTGACAACTTGTTGGGAGCCAAAAATTCTTACATGTCCTGTTCCATGTTCAGGCATGTCAGCTACATTTACATGGAACAGGACATGTAAGAATTTTTGGCTCCTGACAAGTTGTCAAACTAACACCATAGAACGCATGCAACGCAATTTGCGCGAATGCGTGCGCGACTTCTAACGTACATTTTCTCTGCTCCAATAGAAATGTATTGATGAACTTATGAGTACATTAAAGTCATTAAACAAAGCCTAAAATTCTTGTTCCTTGGCATAGTAGAATTCAACCCATGAAGTTCAAAAAATCTAAAATTATTTTTACCCCCGTTAAAGGTGCTCTTGCAGGCCACCAAAATATCTACCGCCTGCATGTAACAACAAGTGCAGTACACCATTCGCAATGTGGCTTAAAATTAAAGCCTTGCCAGACCCTCTCCGGTCTGTTTGCATGCGCTTATAATTAACATGCATGTAAGAGAGGGTCTAGCTTGATAGACTAGTTACGTATTTTGCATGTTATAAATGCTGCAACATGGGCTGCCTATGCAAAAGCAAATAGCTTCAAAAATGGGGCACAGTATCGAATGTAATTCGTCGAAAAATTGCCATGTTTCTATGCTGACAAGCACATTTGCTTATATGCTTTCCCTGGAAGAACCAGTGTCACAGGGAGCCATGAGAGCCAAGCTGTTCCAGGTAAGTCTGTCTTGCATTCTCGAGTAGATGTCATTAGTATTCATAGCCGTGACCAATCAGATTATACATTTTTATGATGAGTAGCAGTAAGTTTGTCAACCCAACTGGGCAAAACGCCTGGGAACCGTGTTGGGCATACGTGGACAACTCCACTGCTGAGCAAACAGCAGTGAACGGCATCATTTACTGTCTTCCATGGAAGGGCTATAGATGTGCAACAAGGACGAAACAATTGCATGGCGATCGTGCACACCTCTGGATATTTAATAATATGACATCAGAGAGTGAATTCCATGTAGTAAACTAGATATTAGATATTTGGGCATACTAGATAGTGGTCTGTAAACTATGGCTAAGAAACACCATGGCAACACTACAACGTAAAAAGACTAATCAAGGCTCGCAATTGCAGTGCAAGAAGAAACCAGCTGCTAGCTAGTAGCAATAACGCTGTGCGTGGCCCCTAGGACATGCCAGTGCCAGCTACCACAGTGGTGGAGACCTCGAGTACAGCTACAGCAGGAGTCTTTGTGAGCAACGTGAACGTGCCTTTATAACCACCTTCTTGTAAAGAAAGGTGGCTCCTGCATGGGTCTATACTCGACGCTAGGTTCGGCATTGCTACCTAACACATGCACGATTGCCACAGGTGCTGGAATTTATAAGTCGCAGAAGGGTTACAGGATCCCAGTGGCTCGAGAATCGTTGGCTCTTGAAGGAGTGACCCCTTTCACTCGGTTGGAACAAGCAAGAAAATTTGTTTCAGCGCCATTGCATTCCTGGATACACTTACTTCCCTCTACAGTGCACGTGGGCAAGGTTAACGAACCTTATGCCATACTTTTGATATACCATTATAATAAGCTCCCATAGAAATAGAAATAGAAAAAAAGGCATCTCATTACCATAACCATTTTGTACTACAGCTTTTCGTGTACAAGCACTATAGCGATTGCATCCAATAAATAAAGGAACCCTTCAGCAACAGCACAGTTAATACACCTGTGATGGGTACTACACGCAGCCCGACTCTAGTGGCTAGCTAACTCCGTCCCCACGCCATAGTTATGCACCTGTCAGCATGCGGAAAAAGGAACGGATGCAAGATTCACTATAGTGAAAGCTGAGACATGACCATTGTCACTATGGTGCTGGCCGTCGTTTTCCTGCTTGCGTGCCGTTGAGGCATCAAAAGTTACAATGGAGGATGAATATAGATTCTTGCAATGCCTAAAACATGCTATCCAACCCGTGTAGACACAAGTAAATCACAGCATAGCCCATCAATTAGCGGTACTGACCCATGCATGCATGTGTAAGGGTGTAATGCGTATACTCGACATCTGCACACGTCTAGTGCGCCTATAGTGCTTTTCATACGCATCCATGTGGGCAGTGCAGGCAGCAGAAAACTCACATAATAACACTTTGATCCCGTGATCAGTAAGTACGGTAGTACTTAGTATATAGGGATGACACAGGTCGTCCTTCATTATGCCCATACATTTGAGATTTTCATGTTTCACTTTCAGTTTCAATCAGATCAAACTTTTGACACATCAGACTGATCCTTATCGTCACAAAGAGCATGTATCCAAGAAATGGCTTAAATCGCATAATCGGTACTTGATTTATTTTAAAAAGTCAGTTTTCAAAATTCTTCTTGTTGTTGGTGTTTAGTTTAGACAAGCGTATCTCAAAAACCAGGTAAGATATGGAGATGAAACTTTGCACAGATATTGGAATCCATTACAGGTCGTGCAAAAGCATTTTTTATTTCTTATTGTTTAATAGCCCCAGGCAATACATACATTATGATAGAGACCAATAAAGTGTGCTAACTATAGGTAGAGCAAATAGGTAGAGCAAATACCCAGAATGATAAATTTTGTTCACACATGCAATCCATCATTAGTATCAAAATGTAAACATTACAAGTTTGTAAACAACAACAAACAACCTGAGGCAATAAATACTTGTAAATGATGTTTGTGCCTCTAACTTGCTTATTGTGGGTCCTCTAACAATGAAACTTGGTACACTGATTTACCATGATGAGAGTTTATCGAAACAGAAAATTACAAGTTTGTAAACAACAACCTCAGGCAATGAAAAGCACTAAAGTGCAAACCCTCGGCGAAGTAGCTCGCAGAGAGTCTGACACGGGCTAGCTACAGTAGTAGATAGCACGCGAGAGTCGATACACGCCATTCGTTGTGACTTCTTGTGCCTTCAAGATAGACAGAGCAAGCGGACCCGGTCGAGGTAAGCCTGTGCTAAATATAAGCGTATGCGCATTATCCGCCAGCGATAAAATGGCGACTACCGGCATTAGCCGGCCATACAATGCTGGAAGCGCTCTAGCTCTGCAACGGAGCATTTTCAGAGAAAACCCCACATATTTTCTGACCTTCGTCGCCCGTTGGGTAGATGGTATCGTTTCTGGGACGAACAGACATTCGAGAGGTGAGATTGAGAGTAACGACAGACTAGACAAACCCAACTACAGTAACCCTCGCTGCGCATGCGCGTCGAGGGTAATAAGTTAGTATCGATGGCGGCGCGTGGTTTACTGGTTTTACACGAGTGGCCAGTTTTGATAGGGCACGAGGGCGTAGCCCGAGTGGTCTATCAAAACTGAAGCCACGAGTGTGCAACCAGTAAACCACAAGCAAAGCCATCGTATAACGTATTTGTATGATGACATCTGGTGGTAAGGCTCTGACCAATGAGATTGCGCAAAAGCTTTCAAAACGCCCTCTTTTTAACGCACACCCTCGAGTGTACGGAGAGAGCTATAGCTAGCTAGCGATCGATCGGGAGAGAGACAGCTGCAATAAGCGCTTTAGTTAAGGACCCAGATTTCGAATATGACATCCAAAATGAATGTACTATCGATGCAAACTTACTCCGTTGCGCTGCCATCACGCGCGACGGAAAAATGAGCCCGTCTTCCCAGAAACCCTCGATTTTGGACGCCATCTTGCCTGGTGATGACGTACAAAGATCTCGTGATGCTGGAAAGTGGCGTTTACGTGCACAGCGCGCATTACGCGGGTTTTCTGCCTCTGCCCCTTTTTAGCGTCTTTCTGGGCGGAGGTGAAAGGCGTGAAGTTCCACGACTGCCGTGGGTTGAGAGCGTGTCGCGGAGAGCGCGTGGTTCTGCGTAGGCAGCCGTACAACGCGTACGATGCCAAATGCGTAGAGGTGCAGGGAGACGACTCTTGAGACACCTAGAGGCCGCGGTGGCAGCACGCCTTTCTCCTCTGATGCTTGATGTACCAGTGGAAGTAGCGGGTTGTTGTGGCCGTAGGGACCGTCGCCACGTTCAGAGGTGCGCGTTTCTGGGAAGACGGGCTCATTTTTCCGTCGCGCGTGATGGCAGCGCAACTGAGTAAGTTTGCATCGATAGTACATTCATTTTGGATGTCATATTCGAAATCTGGGTCCTTAACTAGTAAAGATGGCTGCATAATCAGCCTAACCCCTGGGGACCTCTAAAATCGCTGTTTTGCCAGATTTCACACTAACGGTATTGGAGCGGTGAAATTTTTCTGGCCCAGAAGATGCACCAGTAGACTAAGATTGCGCATAACAAGTTCAAGTCTTAACTCCCAGGCTTGTGGAAATAATCAGCCTAACCGATTTTCTGAAAGACCTTTGTTTGGCAGCCATTTGTGTCACATGACGATCACATGATTTAATA
Organism: Geodia barretti; assembly: GCA_030341885.1. Taxonomy (NCBI): domain Eukaryota; kingdom Metazoa; phylum Porifera; class Demospongiae; order Tetractinellida; family Geodiidae; genus Geodia; species Geodia barretti. The sequence continues at coordinate 19,851 of CASHTH010002286.1, forward strand.
TTAATTTGATCACTTTGATCAGAAACGTTTGCTGATCATTTTGATATGTTTCTCATGTGCACAGCATATAGTATGGCCGAGTAATGGACCAAAATGTTAAAAATCCCAAAATTCAGTCTCTATAATTATGCAAAGCACTGTACGTCAAAGCTATACTTTTTCGCTGCTAGACTCCACACGAGTTTTGTAGCTGCCGCTCTGGCTCGCTTTCTCTCCCGCTATACCCAGCACTCTCGAATGCAGCCTGTTGCAGTAGCAAGAAAGCTGAAAGTCACACACTGTTCCAGTCTACGGGAGCCTACGCGTCGGGAAGCAGCTTTCGTTTTCAGACCGCGTATATACTAGAGCAGTTTCTGGCCATTCCAGCCTGAAAACACTACCTTCTGGTAAAGAAACAGCAGCACACAAAGAGTGTAAAAGCCCCCAAATTGCATTACACGCTGCCAATTTCCTATACCCACTGTGGTTTATGCAAATAAGTTGACATACAGCTAAAGTATGGGGAAATCGTATGGCCTCTTTATGGTATATATAACTACCCGTAAACTCAGCAGGAAGCGCGGTACGTTGTTGGGACTAGCTGGAATTCCTTTGATCTTACTCTCAGTCATCATACAAATACTTGTAAATGATGTTTGTGCATATAACTTGCTTATGGTTGGTCCTCTAACAAGTACACTGATGTACCATGATGAGAGTTTATCGAAACAGAAATTACAAGTTTGTAAACAACAACAAACAGCCTTAGGCAATAAAACCCTGTAAATGGTGTTTGTGCCTATAAATTACTTGTGGTTGGTCCTCTAACAATGAAACTTGGTACACCGAGTTGCCATGATAAGAGTTCATCGAAACAGAAATTACAAGGTTGTAAACAACAACAGCCTCAGGCAAAAAGACTTTTAAATGGTGTCAGTGCCTATAACTTGTTTATGATGGGTTCTCTCACAATGAAACTTTGTGCACTGATGTAATGTGAATGACGACAATATGTCTGAGGCGATAGCTTAAATCCACTAATGTTTCTTTTTTTATCGGCTTATGCCCAAAAATATCTCCTTTTTATTGCACACCATGCATGTGAATGCAGAAAAAAGGAAAGGAGACAAGTAAATACAAAATTCTAAAAAAGTGTAGAATATAGGGAAAGTAAGGAGACATGAGACGGGTGACCTAGTGAACATGATGCAGTAGTACAATGGATGATGGCTACATACTTTGAACGGACATCGCTTGCTCCTACAAAATTTCCTCCACACAAGCCCTCTATGGCCGCGAAGTACGAGTGTGCTCCCTTGTGTGATGCACAGCTACGATTTATTTCATAAGCACATTAGACAGGTAACACCATCTACTCCATTTTCAATTGTGTGAAGTCTAAGACTTCTACATTTGCTCAACTACAATGCTGCGTTCTTGGTGCCATCTACATACAGAATCCTTTCACCATTGTCCTCGCACTTCACTAAACAAACAGTAAAGGTGGCGACAATATAACCCTCACTGCGCATCCTTATATTCCACACTTTATTAATTCGAAGACTTTTTTATTTACTTGTACACAATTACAATTCCTCCCATTTTACATTAGTAATTTCATTTACCTGGTCGCTTAAACTTTTTGGTAGATGATGAATCATCACTTGCACATTCTATAGTCACATTTTCAAGGTAGTTGTATTCAAACCACAAGAGAGATGTAAAGTTTGTGTCTGCATCATCATCACCCAAGTCAATTCTCTGTGTAAGAATATTGAGCGGCCCATTTGGATCATGGAACAAATCGAACGGTGTGTCAAAAAGAAAAATATCTCTTTTGATAACTCCATTTACACTCCACTTCAATCGAGTTGATTCAGTAACGACACACCGGCAGTAGTAGTATAAGGTAACCTCACAGAGATCAATGACACCATTCTCATTAACCAATCCTGAACAACTTAGCTGTGGAGTACCTTTAGAAAAAAAACAATAGTAGAGTCAGGTTGATGCACAATACAATGTTACCAGAGCATAAAAAGGCCATTCTTATACTTTCAGTGCAAATCTACGACAATGTGAGCAAGACACTACAAGCTTAGTTGCTTGAGTGTTAGCTCCAAGTATACGAAAACAGGTATTCACAACCTGTACGTAACCAAAGCAGTTGTGTATCGTAGCTGGTAGCTCTGGTTTGACATTATGATAAGCCGTTGATAGAGAAACGGAAAGCTTACAGATACCACCCTTTGTTGCTAAAGCCTGCATCTTTGGCTTTGCTTTAGGGGCCCCCTAAAAGCTCATGTGAAAGTAGCATAGGTGGAGGGTCTGTGAGCAGTCCATTCTGGTTGGTTTACCTAGAGTTGTAGGGTACAGGCCAGCTCGCAGGGCTTAGACCCCCATTGATGGATAATTGACCCTCGGTGCACACGCCAGCGAGGGTTATATGGTACTTGGTTTGTAAGTGTGTGATTGTGTCTGTGTGTCTGTCTGTTACCAGTTTTTTTTGCCTCCAAACGCAACAAGCCAGCCAAAAAGCGATACTAACAGATTCAGTGCTACACTAGCTTCATTTTAGATTTGGCAATTTTCATAAAAACACTGCGTTCAAAAATTACAGCATGTGAACAAGATAATATGCAAATTACCACTCGACCACATTCTGCGTGCCTGTGTATATACTGTGGAGGCACAGCAGTTACAACGGAGGACGAGTATCGAGTCTAGTGATGCTACTATCTACTACTGCCCTTGTTACAAAAGCTAGGGGAAAACTCAGACAACGACACCATAGCCTAACCCATCAATTAGCACTATACTGACATGCGCATGCGCAATGAGTACCGCACGTGTCTCCGCCGAGGGTTTTCATTAACCCTTGGTACACATGTGCAGCGAGGGTTACAGTACTAAGTTTGTAAGTGTGTGAGGTGTGTGAGGTGTGTGAGTCTGTCCGTTGCCACGTTTTATGCCACCGCGCACAAAAAACTGGGCAAAAACCATACCAATCAGTTTTATGCCAGACAGGCAGTATGTAAAAGTACTGCATTCCAGAGTTATGGCATGAAAACCAAGTGAACAAGCAAATATGCTAATTAGCACAGGCTTACCTTGACCGGTCCGCTTGCTCTGTGTATCTTGAAGGCACAAGAAGTCACAATGAAGGGAGTGTATCGACTCCCGCATGCTATCTACTACTATAGCTAGTCCGTGTCAGACTCTCCGCGAGCTACTGGCGGGAGACCACGAGATTATGCGTTTACTCATGCTCCCACTAGCCCAGCCCATCAATTAACGGTACCGTGCATGTGCAGTTAGCCGATGGTTTAGTGCTTTTCATTAACCCTCAGCGCGTATGCGCAGCAAGGGTTACAGTACTTGGTCTGTGTGTCTGTCTGTCTGCCTGTGTGTCAGTCTGTTACCATGTTTGTTACATGCGCAGTTCGCCGAGGGTTTGCACTTTACTGCTTTTCATTGTACAAAGTAACTAGTAGGTGAATGCATGGCATTTTTGGCGAGCGGGAGCGAGCACACAATGACTCTATCTGCACTAGCCATCCTACACTTGAACCTTAGAATCAAGAAGATTGGAAGGAGGTATAGACAGCCTCGGTCAGGTATCAAAGAGTGCAGCGAATGGCAGTAAATAGACGAGAGTTCTTTGGCTGGCTATATTTCGTATCGATATGACAGCTAGGGCAGCATGTAAAAATTTGCGCGTCCCCTATTACGAAAGCGACGCTGATACAAACGAGCCTCTCTGCTCAGGAGTCTCACGGGCACGATGTTCTCTTTCCCACTCTCTTCGACGACGAAGGGCATCTTCCCCGGACTATATGCACATGTATACGCACGACATCATCACAGGCAGGCAGCATGTGAAATTTTGAAATCCTTTCGGATAAAAAGAAGCGCGTAATCCTGGAGCATGCGCAGTTTGACGACGTACAGTCATAGATATATATTATATATGAGGAAAATTCCGCGCCTTTCGTACCACTAGGTTAGCTCGCTCCCGCTCACCAATTATCCTCGAGTAAGTTAATTAGCACATAAAACACACCATTCTGAGCTGCACCGGAAGAGAAAAGAGGCAGAAGAACAATCCACAGCTGTAAGTGGAACAGCATCATCATCATTTCTGAAGTGTAAAATACATTTGCATACATCAAGATGGCTTTGTTTTCTAACACACTGCAAATGCCTATGACGTCGTTTCCATGACAACCACATCTTTTTTATTTAAACAACAACAAAGCATTTACTTTTTCACTCATCAAACTTTCTAATGGCAGCACACATGGAGACGAAACTTGGTACGCATTCATATTACGTACATCAGTTTCATGAGGGATTTTCTCTATTATCAATTTTGCCCCCTTTCACATAGATATACTTAGTAGTATAAAAAAATGAGTGGAGACAAGTAAATAAAAATCCTTGTGAATTTAAAAAAAGAGGCATATAGGGACTGTATAAAAATAATGAAAGGGAGACAAGATACGTAGGGATGGGATACATGAAGCATGGTTAATGAACAGATTTGAGCATGCTGACACCCCCAACCCCATCACACAATACCTATATTGTTGCCTAGGTGAATTATTAACATTCACCATTGCAATAGCTTGAAAATACAACTATTGAGAATCCAAATGGAGTTTAAGAATGGCACACCAGGCAACAATATAGGGATTGTGTGATGGCGTCGGGGTGGTTTCAATGTGCTAAAATCTCATTTGTTAACCATGCTTCATGTATCCCATCGCTATCTTGTCTCCCTTTCTTTTTATACCATCCCTATATGCCTCTTTTTTAATTTGCAGGATTTTTACTCTACTTGTACTAAGTACTACTACTGTTCTTAGTGATTGTACAGAAGCACGTGCTGTGCTCGTGATAATGGTACTTGGGGCATGGTCTCCATAGATCATACAGTACTCGGCTGTGCACTGTATGACTGTCGTACCATTATCACATGCACAGCACTGACTTCGAGATGAATACTGAAAAGATGAAAGCGACATCAAAGCTCCGACCGCCACATCCAAGAGCTGATTGACCACTTCTGAGGATGCGTGGGTGGTTTTTATGAGATAATGCCGCCATGCCGCCTGTGTACAGGGTCAAAGTTCACAATTGTGAGAGTTTTGTTGACGTTTCTATAAGTGTGTAAATTTAGAGTTCAAGCGATAAAGAAACATACAATTAATCAGTTTAGTCCATGTAACTGGTGAAACTGCAAAACAGGTGGTCTTGCACAGCCTCACTCTGCAGACACCACACTCAACAGGGTGGTGACTGTCTTGGTGACTTGACATTGATGGCACCTATCCCTCTTCACATTTAGTACTGAAACTTTCTCTAAATAACACACTCTATCACTCCACCACTAGTTTCAATGCACTGATTATCTACATATCTACAACAGAGGTTTCTCCAAAGTGCCCAAAATGTACTGAAATACATGCACTCCTGCAATGCTGATAATTAACCCTCGGCGCGCATGCGGAGCGAGGGTTATGGTAGTTGGTTTGTCTGTCTGTCTGTCTGTCTGTGTGTGTGTGTGTGTCGACGCTTATTCCGGCACCACAGGCTACCAGCGGATACCAGCGGATTCAGAACTACGGGAGCCTGAAAAATTATTAGGCGATTTTCCTGAAACAACTTCGTTCGAGAGATATGCCGTGAAAACAAGCGAAAAAGTCAATATGCATAATCGCACTGGGCTTACCCGACCTGATCCGTTCGCTCTGTGTACCTTGGGGGCTCAGGAAGTCACAACCAATGGCATGTCATGCTATCTACTACTGTAGCTAGCCCGAGTCTGACTCTCCGCGGGCTACTAGCGGAAGACCACGAGTAAACACAAATAGCCGGCCCAGCCCATCAATTAGCAGTATCGCGCATGCGCAGTTCGCCGAGGGTCTGCACTTAGTGCAGTTGGTTTTCTTTTGTATTTTTTTTCCAACTTGTGTTTTTTTCGTGTATATTATATAAGAAGGAGGAGAGAGAAGAGGATGACTCAAGTGAGTGGGCTCTCTTCAATTCCTAGGTAGCTATATAAGGGCCCGTGGGTTATTGCTAGTATGTTTTTAGGGCCATGTTGTCGTCAAGTATCGGATCACGTGAGATTTTACCCGCGGCTTTCCCTACATAGAACATTTAGATGTGATGACAAGAGAGTAAGGCATGTTATTCTAGGAAATGGCAGGATTTTTCAGTGTTGTTATATAGTAGGAAAGAGTGGGAAATACAGACATGAATAGGTTATTTTGCGATAGGTCCATAAGCTTCATTGGTGTTGAGTTCAATGGGAGGTGTCTTCTCCAAGGGAATGCCCTCATAAACAGGAGGTATCTCAGTCTGGCCTCTCCTCCCCTTCCTATGACAGTGACCATGACATTGAGTCAGTAGGACACCAAGTAGCAGTCCAGCAGTGAAGCAACACACACCACACACTACTCCTGCTGTGGCCACTGCTTCTGCTGTACTCAGAGAACTTCTGTTGGGTACCGCTGTACATCTTTGTGTCATACTTGCACCACGAGTCAAGGGTGCTGATTAATTAACAGTTAAAAATTAATTAAAGTATTGAGGTAATGCTTACGTTCTTGTGTGATCGATGATTCGTCAGCAATGCACATAATAGTGCTTGGGTAGATAATCCATTCTCCAGATACACACTTGGACTGAAGACTGTCTGAGCTAGAATAACCAGCAGCACAGGAAAACGACTGATTCACTACATTAAACAATAGGTTCCTTTGTAAGAGGTCAAACGTCGCGTTACATTCTGTTGAAATGATACTAATACAGAATTAATGAGCAAAAATAAACACATACCAGATGGCTGTATACAGGTGACATCACCACTACTAGGCAGCCATGTTAGAGAAGGGAGAGAGCATGTGGCCACAGTCTCTCCCACCAGAACCAGGTGGGTGTCACAGGAGTAGGTGACCTGTGCTCCTACTCTGGAACTGGTCCACTCACCAACACTGCCATTCACTGGTGGACTGGGAGGACCACAGCCAGCTGAGGGAGAGAGCCAATGGAACAGTTTATCTCTTCACTAAGTGAGACAACTTGCCAACAAAGACTTCCTCGGTGACCTCTGCACTAGTGCCTGCACAGTTGATGGCTGAGACTCTGATTTCCAGAGGAATGTTGTACACTCCCTCTAGAACTACAGTTGTAGTGGTAGTGGTGATGGACTGTGTAGTGGTGTTGGTCAGTATTCTGTACTCATCAACCACTTCATCTTCCCCTGACTCCCAGGAGATGATGATGGAGAAGTTGTCAGGTTGGAAATTCTCTGTCCTTGCCATCAGATTATACGGAGCAGGTGGTGCTCCTACAGACAATAATTATACAAAGAGCATCACACAAAGGAATAACAATACATTTTTGTTAGCTATTTACTTATTCTATAGATGACCAGGTGTATCTGATTCCCGACTATAACACAGGAGATGTTAGTTCCATTGGTGATGTCATCCACCATCACCTCCAGTGTAGAGGTTAAGTCAGCATCAGAATCGCCATCATCATTGTCTACTGAGACTAGAGTCAGAGTGTAGGGACCTTCTTCTATCACCATGGACTCTGGATCACTGGCACTGAATCCACGTATTGCACCATTCTGGTTTCTCCATCCCAGAGCCACAACTCCACTGGCAGTACAGGCGAGGGTGACAGTGGTGGCAGGACAGACTGATATGATACCATCCTCAGATGATGGAGAGGAAGACAGGGACAGACCTTGGACACCTACAGTGGTATGGATCAGTCACTGACTGAAATAGATGAAAACTAAACTAAAGATTGAAACTACACAGCTACAGATAACCTTCAGCTCTTGCAAACCTTTCAGTGACTTGATTAGTGATAGACATGGTACATACACCTGCATAAAAAGGTTCCAAGAGGCATAGAAGTGGGAGAAAAGCTCTTACCATGAGCATGTGTAATAGTGTTGCGTGCGCTCTCCGGCGACCAGACACTCTGTCCATAGCTACGGCCACAGGGACGCCAAGTGCTTTTCTGTGCGCGTGGTGTTGATCCTCCGATCTCAACGTGCCTATTCTCCACGCGACTGAATTGTGATCGTATAAGTCGGCAAAAATTTCACTGGATTCCGCGTCCTCGTTCAAAATTAATGGTGCCGATAGATAATGAGAAGCACTAAAGTGCAAACCCCCCGCGAACCGCGCATGCGCGATAATGCTAATTGGTGGGCTGGGCCGGCTGTATGCCCGCTAGTAGCTCGCGGAGTGTCTGACACGGGCTAGCTACAGTAGTAGATAGCATGCGGGCGTCGATTGGTTATGTCTTCTTGAGCCCCCAAGGTACGCAGAGCGAGCGGATCAGGTCGCAGTGCGATAATGCATATTGGCTTTTCCCCTGTTTTCACGGCACATCTCTCGAACGCTGTCGTTTCAGCCCTTTTTTTTTTCAGGCTCGCGCAATTATGAAGCCGCCGGTATCGCTAATAGGCCGCCTCGTAGCCTGTGGTGCCAGAATAAGCGTCGACGCACACACAGACAGACAGACAAACAACCCTCGCTGCGCATGCGAGCCGAGGGATAATTATATAGCTGCTTTTGTACTCGGGAGTTGTACTTGCGGGTTTTCAATCCCTTCGCACAAAGCTACCGCAACTCATCCCTACCCCAATGCTACCGTCGCAATGAGAAAAATGAGAAAAGAAGAGAGTGTGATGAGAGGGTGCGCGAGGTGGAACATGCGTCCTTCTCTCCATTGGTCTTCTCAACATGTGGAGGGATGGGAACTCTACTGCCACTGTGGTGTACAAGAGGATTGCTGGAGAAAAACAACAAGCCCTATTGCAAGGTTATGCATTGGATCAAGATTCGCCCTGCATCGCCCTGCTCATTCCACCGCCTTAGCCGACAACGCCTGCGCCGAGTAGTCTCATACCTGGACACCCCACCCCCCTTCTCTCTCTCATCTCTCTCTCTCTCTCATCTCTCTCTCTCTCTCTCTCTCTCTCTCTCTCTCTTGGAACTATAGGCTAAAACACTGGGCAGACACATGAAGGTAGTGAGAGAAACAAACGGTCTATATAATTATGCCTACTGAAAGTGGGAACAGTGCAAGCAGGAAACTGATATGTTATGAATGCATTGTGGTGAGACAGTGTGTCCGGTTTTATGCACATTATAATTATACATTATGGTAAAGTGATCCCAATAATTATGGTTATGGAAATAATATCACACAAATTTTAGATAACTAGGTAGCTAGTCTTCTTCAAAGACTATATAATTATAGGCTTATTAACCCTCGGCGCGCATGCGCAGCGAGGGTTACGGTAGTTGTCCCGTAAGTGTGTCTGTCTGTCAGTCTGTTATATATACCACGTTTTCTGCCACCGCGCGCACGAAATCAGGTAAATAGCGATATGATCGGGTTCAGTGCTACACCTGGGTTGATTTTTAAAAAGGCGATTTTCGTAAAACTACTGTGTTTTAAAGTTATGGCGTGAAAACCAAGTGAACAAGCCAATATGTAAATTAGCACAGGCTTACCCCGACCGCGTCCGTTCGCTCTGTGTGTCTTGAAGGCACAACAGGTCACAACGAAGGGCATGTATCGACTCCCGCATGCTATTTACTACTGTAGCTAGCCCGTGTCAGACTCTCCGCAAGCTACTAGCGGGATACCGCGAGTAGAGGAGCCCAAGCCCATCAATTAGTGGTACCGCACATGCGCAGTTCGCCGAGGGTTTGCACTTATTGAGTGATTATGTAGTGCAAGGTATAATCTTACCAGGATATACTTTACATCAATGTTTTTTGTAGGAAATTAACAGCAACAATTTCTTGTTATGTAAACAGCTGAGCTTTTATGTTGTGAAAGGTGAAGTCAGTAAAGACATGACAATCATCTTCCATAAGATTGCATGGTGCTGACTTCAATGGGAGGTGTCTTCTCCAAGGAAATGTCCTCATAACCAGGACAGTGACCATGACATTGAGTCAGTAGAACACCAAGTAGCAGTCCAGCAGTGAAGCAACACACTACACACACTACTCCTGTCGTCGTAGCCACTGCTTCTGCTAGTTGCACTGTTCCCCTGTCATGCAATAGTGCAAAAGTTAGAGGATGCCTTGAGTCGAGTGAAACGTCAACTTTGTCGTTGGTCTGTGTCTTTGTGGGTGGTTGGTGAATAGTCGAACGTATGTCAGAACTGGCTGTCTCCGGCTAGTAGCCCACGGAGAGCCTGACACTGGCTGCTACGTATAGATAGGGAGTCATACACAAGAACATGTCTACTCAGTGTTTATCGCGAATACATAATCCCGAGGGCGCCAGCCCGAGGGCTTATGTAATGTTACTGAGTGTGTATACCGATAGCACGTGGTAGGGATTGAGCTTGTATCCTGGAAACGGACAATCACCACGGCAACGTGACGTCAAACGTTTAGCGTCCGTTGAGTTGCAGCTGGCAATGGCTGCGCTAGCGGGAGACCCCGACTTCATCTCCTAAAGAGCGAAAGCGCAGCGATGTAGCTAGTTCGTAACGCAATGGTCTCAGACGGTAGTCGTCAGAGTGATGTTTTGGAGAAAGCTAACGTGGAAGAGTTGAATTATTGGTTATCTATTTTTGTAGGCGAAATTCGAAACAAGAGTGGCAAGCCGTATTCGCCAAAATACATCCACCAAATTCTCTGTGGTCTACAGCGCTACATGCTCGATCGCAATTTGACGCTCTAGTTTAGTAGAGTTCTTTGACTGCGTATACATACACTGTACCGTGTAAATTCCTCTCTCATGCTAATTTCATTCCTGATACACTTCCCTATGCATTGCGCGTGGGCAGAAGAACCCTCTCTGCTATACAAATGCGCGCATCAACTAATTGCATTCCCTATTCATTATTGCGCGTGGGCGGTATATACGGGCAGCAGTTAATTCATACCGCGGTGCGCTTTTGATGTTAGGCCTAGCCAGGATACAACCTTCGTTGTGACTTCTTGCAAACAGACCCGCTCGGTTCTAATGCAAACCCTCGGCGAACTGCGCATGCGCGATACTGCTTATTGGCTTTTTCGGCTTGTTTTCACGGCATATCTTTTAATTTTCAGGCTCGCGTACTTCTAAAGCCGCTGGTATCGCTAATAGGCCGCCTCATAGCCTGTAGTGCCAGAATAAGCGTCGACACACAGACACACAAACCAACTACTGTAACCCTCGCTGCGCACATGCGCACCGAGGGTTAATTAGGCTTTCCCGCTCGTTTTTCCGACGCTGAATATGTGGTATATTATTGTTTTTTGGAGCGATTGATGGCTCTTGAAATTGAATGTTGACTAACGGACTGACAGACACACAACTACTGTAATCCTCGCTGCGCATGCGCGCCGTGGGGCAAGTGCAAGATTTATGGTATTGAATCCCTAGAGTCCACCGTGTTAGCACACCGTTCGGACCACTAGGTTAGCTTGCTCCCGCTTGCCAATAATTGATCCTTGTGTGTTCTACAGTACAATATTATTGCAACAGCATGGTCCAACATCGGCACCTATTGTCATAAACACTCAGTAACTAACTAAGCTACAAACATGTTTGTTTACTAGTGGCTGTCTATACATTAATAGAAGCATGAGAAGAAGTGCGGCTGTCTTACGGACCTGGTAAGAGTATAATTAATTGTTCTTGGGAAGAAGTGGCTCATTCACCGAGTCTCCACTGCTAAATGAGGCAGGAGTTTTTGGAGAGGATGCCTCAGAACTGGAAATACGCAACAGCTGGTTAGACTGCAGTGGGGAAATATCATTCAGTGGGGGTGACTTGGCAGGGTGATCCTTTATATACTGCACCTATAATATCACAAAACACATTTATAGTAGTCCCAGGTATCCAGACCCCATAAAATGAAAAGGACTGAAGTGCAAACCCTCGGCGCACTGCGCATGTGCAGTACCTCTAACTGATGGGCTGGGTTATCACTACAAAAATCGGTAAGTCGTTTTTCTAGCAAGGTGCGTACACACTCCCAGTCAAGGCCTCTGCCTTCCAGCGTAGCTATATGCCCACATATAGCTACGCCGGAGAGACTGACACAGGCTAGCTACACTATAAGATAGCATGAGTCGATACACGCCCTTTGTTTGGGCTTCTTATGCTGCCAAGGTCGCGGTAAGCCCAGTTCGATTACGGATATTGGCTTTTTCGCTTGTTTTCATGGCATACCTATCAAACGCAGTTTTTGTTTTTCAGGTTTGCATAGTTCTGAAGCCGTTGGTGTCGCTCATTGGCCACGTCGTAGCCTACAGGTAGTGGCAGAATAAGCGTCGACACAGACAGACAGACAGACAAACCAAGTACTGTAACCCTCACTGCGCATGCGCATCGAGGGTTAAAAAAGATGAACAAAACTCCCCACATACAAGTCATCTATGATGCTAGGTACCATGCCCATCCAGTACTGCCGTACTTAAGTGATATATACAGTTCTGACTGTGACCTTAGACTTCTGTCTCTCCTTTTGTAGAGCAGCGGCAATCTCCCTGGCTCTCTCCCTCTCTCTCTCCATCTCATTACTGTGGGCTGCCTATATATACAAAACACCATAGTCTCATGATACCAAAAGGAACCATTGAAAAAGTACATTGATTGTTTAGTGGAGTAAAGGCCATAACGTAGAGAGCTGCCGTAGTGTACTTGGTACTCTTCTGCTTGGGTAATCAACCCTTAACACTTAACCAGCCACAGACACAAATGTGTCCAGAGCCTTCATAAGTCCATATGTATGTGGGTTATACCAATACCTTATACACCAATTTCTGCTTATTTAAGCAGATACCCATGGCATCCAAAGGGTTAAATATAATTTGTATTAGTCCATACCTTTGGTAGAGTTTTGCGAGTGCAGCACTCATCACAACTCATCACAATACATTACACCCATAGCAAAGCGTCCTCCACGTTACACGTAAAACGCATGCACTGGGAAAGCAGCTAGTTGTAGCCAAAAAAACAGGCATCACAAAAGGCTAGAGGCCCATATCACAGTGTGCTTGGTGACTACATACACATCAGCATGACTCAAAACAATCTTTTTTGTAACTAAAATCGCAAAACATTGTGATGAACCTCAAAATCACAAAATCGAATACACAATATACACTGAAATTATAGTATTCCTGGCATAATTTTTTGTATTTCAGAATTGCATAGTGTGCCCAGATAATTATAAGGAAAAAATAAGGCCACATTATCTAACTTAACGAAACGCACTAAAGTGCAAACCCTAGGCGGAGATGCGCAGTATACGCATACACAGGTCAGTATAATTGATGGGCGGGGCTACGCTGATTACGTATCTCAGGTTAACCATCTTTCGCTAGCTTTTGACAGGGGCTAGCAGTAGATACCGTTATAGGCATCGCAAGACTCGACTGTTGCCCTCTGGTGTAACTTCTGATGCCTCTACAGTACGGAAACTGGCCAAATGCAGTCGAGGTAAGCCAGTAGTAATTTGTATATTGGCTTGCTCACTTGGTTTTCAGGCTGTAACTTTTGAATGCAGTGTTTTTATGAAAACACGACAAATTTAAAATCAAGCGCCAGGTGTAGCAGCTGACAACCCATGGTTGTCGCTATTCAGATCTGTCTCATTGCACGATGTGCAGGAAATGAGCGGTGCCGTGATGGTTGGGTAACAGACAGACAGACACACTTACAAAACCAAGCACAGTAACCCTTGCTGCGCATGCACGCCGAGGGTTAATCAACCAATCTGGCACAGTGCACAGCAGAGGACATGAACAGAAAAATCATGGAGCCATGGCTGCAAACTCCGTACCCCCTTAACACATAATGTGGTACTTAGTATAGAGTAGACTCTGTCCCTTTTGTGTTACAACAACGTAGGGAGTGGACAGTAAGCTTCCAGGAACGATGCAATTGGATAATGTGGAACTACTAACCTTGATGTCAGCCAGTAGGGCAGAGTTGTTCTCTTTCTCTTTAGCCAACGCTGCCGAAGCTTCCAACGCTGCATTCTTGCTATCGGCTAGCTCCACCTACAGCAGTGGAGGGGTATGCACTGTATAATATAATATCACTACAGCTATAAATATACACCTGGTGTTAAAGGTGGTTCACAGTTAAAAAGAATGTGGCAGTATAGAAGGGTTAAATTTAGAAATGTTACTAAAGATAGAACAAAACAATTGAGTTCTGTTTTTAGTAAAATTTAGCCATTATATTATACTGCCACATTCCCTTTAAGTAGTATATACAAACATTATGATTTAACTGTCCAAATCTTTAAAAATGAATCACATACGTGCTCTTCACCATTCTTTCAGTCTACAAGACGTGGTATCGGAAGCGAGATGCACGGACTAATTAATCTGAGGTAACCCGGTAATGAAAGCTGTCCATGCCAGCGCTTACATACGTACTTACACATCTCTCATGTATTTACATATGATCTCCCCTGCTAAGGGGTAAGACTATTCTCTCACGTTGGACAATGACTCTTTTCAACTGCCTACAATCTGTAGCTCTCCTAGAGCACAGTAGTATAGCATATAGTGCACTTGCCCAGAAGCACAAGAGGTGGTTAATATCCTTTCGAGCTACACACTCTCCTAATTTACCATAAGAAGCAAAAATGTGGTTATTAATTAATGAAAAGCACTGAAGTACAAACCCTCGGCTAATTGTGACGCGCACACATGAGTAAATGCATGTGCGGTACCACTAATTGATGGGCTGGGTTTAGTTTAGACTGTACTCGTGGTCTCTGCAGCTTGTGCAGAGCCCTGACGCGGGCTACTACATCTACTAGATAGCATGCGAGAGGCAATACACGCCCTGCGTTGCATCTTCTGGTGCCTCCGAGGTATGCAGAGCATGCGGATCGATCAGACTGTGGTAAGCCTATTTGCATATTGGCTTTTTCGCGCTCTAACGGAGCAGTTTCAGAGAAAACCGCACAAATATTCTGACCTTCATTGCCCGGTAAGTAGGTCATATCCTTTGTGAGACAAACAAACACTCGAGAAGTGATATGTAGAGTAACGGACAGATAGACAGACGGACAACCCAACTACCGTACCCTCGCTGCGCATGCACGCCGAGGGTAAATAAGTCTCACTAGCCAGACTCTCAGTTACTGTTTGCTAGACTAGGATCCTACAACTTACCTTCACAAGTGTTTGGAAGCATGGCAAAACTCGTGGTAGCCGGTTTTCGTCGCACTTAATGCCGTTGTATAGCAAAGATATGCGCAGTACTAGGAGGTTATGCTTGCAGTCACTATTTATATACTGCACAAGAGAGAAAAATGGCTATGTATTTTAGCCACAGAAAGCATCCCAGAGTTCATAAAGGACATGTGAATGTCTCATAATTTCCATGTGTAATCACAGCTGTAGCCAAGCTGCCGGCTTTACACACATATGCTTATGTTATGCCTGTTTCGTAGATGTTACAGTGCTACAAATATAATGATGCTTCCTTCTGTGGTGTTTATGTACCGGTGATACCTTGTCTCTCCTGCATTTCGAACACCAACACAAAGCAACAATAATTACCATCACCAGCACCGCCACCAACAAAAGTAAACCTATAGAAACTGAAACAAGAATAACAGATCAGTTTTTGAAATGAATGTTATGAACCTGCATTTGTATGTGTCTGCTTTCCCCCTATTTGCCAGTTCATGCCAAAGAGCAGCCTATAAGAGACTGGGGTTAGGCACTACTATGTGAATGGTTCGAAGCAGGCTAGAAAGTGCTGGAAAAACAGAAAGGTGTTTAAGAAAGGCTGGGAGAGCTAAGGGCATGACTGTGATGATGAAGAATGGAGCCAAAAGTTCCCAACGTGGAAACAGGAACTCGGCCATTAGGCCCACTATGATGGTGTTTCAAATATTATACTATTTACTTCTACAGAGCCTGCCAACTAATTTTCTCTTATCAGACAGGTGACAAAATATTGTTTGGCTAGCCTATTACAAGCATCTATGGAAGCTGCCTCACAATACTGATTGGGCTTCACACTAAGAGTTAGGCCGTGCTGGAGTGTATGCTCAAAGTGTGTATACCTGCTATCCAGACCAGGCAACCTCTGCATTGCATGTGACCACCAGATCAGTCTGCTTAATCTGATCGATAAACGTTGAGTAAACACTAGTCATGTACTTGTGTTGGTTGGATAAAGGATTGAGTAAACACAGAACAACAAAATAGTGGTCAGATCATTAATCTCAAAGTTTGCTCTTTTATGTAGGGCATAGTGGTTCAAATGGGGTGTTTTTATGTACTCAGATAGATAATGCAGCTGTGAATCAGATTACACATGAACTGTAATAATAATCACATTGTAGTGTCAAGAAAATAATATATTTCAGGCTTGACTATAGACAGGCTCTCAATTTGCCCACTATAAAATTGAGGGTTTGTCAGCAGCTAAACGACACAAGGTTGTTGTTCACCCGTGCGGCGTCGATCTAAATGCTGCAGCGAGGGTTACAGTAGTTGGGTCTGTCTGTGTGTCTGTTACTCTTCATCTCGTTCTTTCGTCTCACAAAGGATACCACCTACCGAACGGGCAATGAAGGTAAGAAATTTCGAACTCTGAAAACGCTCCGTTGCAAAGCTAGAGCGCTTCCACCATTGTACGGCTAATGCGTAGTCGGCCATTTTTATTGCTGCGGAACCGGAAAATGCGCATGCGCTATATTTGCACCGGACGGGTCTGCTTGCCTGTGTATTTTGAAGGCACAAGAAGTCCACAACGAAAGGGCGTGTATCGACTCTCGCATGCTAATCTACTACTGTAGCTAGCCCTGTCAGACTCTCTGCAGCTATATTATACTAGCGGGAGACCGCATACTAATATACCGCGCATGCGCAGTTCGCCGAGGGTTTGCACTTCAGTGCTTTTCATTACTTGACTTACTGATGAGAACTTTGGGTGGAGTGTGACTATTTCGACTGCAAATCATAGGGGCAACATTCAGAGAGCTTATTTTGCATGTCGTAAATGTAAAATGCCCATGGCACGATGCAAACTTGATTACAGTGGAACAATAATGGACACCCGAAGAGCGGACAACCTCCTTACAACGGACAAACTGCGTGCCCTCTGCCAAAAACTGCATGCACTCCATATATTTCTACCTCTGAGATACGGACACCTTAACCTTTGCATAACGGACAAACCTCGTGTCCCAAACGGTCATCCCGCGTACAAAACTACCTCCGTTAACGGACAACAGACGCTTGGCACCAGCGTAAATGAAAATTGTACGCACTCATACAACCAAACTACAATATACCAGTAAGCGAATGCCCTTGCATTCCAAGTGTTAAACCATTACATACCTGCCGTAAACATCTTTGTCAATGGAGGACCTGATATATTGCAGTTATCAACCACAGCTACAGTCACTGTGTAATTGTCACCCTCTTTGAACGGGAGAAGACAGGTGACCTCTTGAATTGATTTTAGCACTTTCTTCTGGCATAGTGTCACATTGTTAACTTCGACCACAACTTGAAAATAGGAGACAGATCCAAGATCTCCACTATATTTCCATCCATATCTTGCAGTTACAGAATCTTCTGATTGACTCAAATAGGACACATCAAGTTCAGTAGGCACTTCAGTTAAACCTGGTTGGGAGTGAAATGTAGCATGAATCACTGCCCTTATTCAATGTAATACTAAACTATGCACTTACAGGGATTGAGGGGGTTTTAAGAAATGTTCATGGGTTGAATGCAAGGAACAAGAAAAAATATATTTTTATGACTTTTTGGGCTTTGTTTTAATGACTCATTACTATATTTAGGGTGCCTATGGTAGCAGAAAAAATGAAGATTAAATAGAAGTCGTGCACGCAATTGCGTTGCATGTGTTCTACGGTTTTAGTTTGACAACTTGTTGGGAGCCAAAAATTCTTACATGTCCTGTTCCATGTTCAGGCATGTCAGCTACATTTACATGGAACAGGACATGTAAGAATTTTTGGCTCCTGACAAGTTGTCAAACTAACACCATAGAACGCATGCAACGCAATTTGCGCGAATGCGTGCGCGACTTCTAACGTACATTTTCTCTGCTCCAATAGAAATGTATTGATGAACTTATGAGTACATTAAAGTCATTAAACAAAGCCTAAAATTCTTGTTCCTTGGCATAGTAGAATTCAACCCATGAAGTTCAAAAAATCTAAAATTATTTTTACCCCCGTTAAAGGTGCTCTTGCAGGCCACCAAAATATCTACCGCCTGCATGTAACAACAAGTGCAGTACACCATTCGCAATGTGGCTTAAAATTAAAGCCTTGCCAGACCCTCTCCGGTCTGTTTGCATGCGCTTATAATTAACATGCATGTAAGAGAGGGTCTAGCTTGATAGACTAGTTACGTATTTTGCATGTTATAAATGCTGCAACATGGGCTGCCTATGCAAAAGCAAATAGCTTCAAAAATGGGGCACAGTATCGAATGTAATTCGTCGAAAAATTGCCATGTTTCTATGCTGACAAGCACATTTGCTTATATGCTTTCCCTGGAAGAACCAGTGTCACAGGGAGCCATGAGAGCCAAGCTGTTCCAGGTAAGTCTGTCTTGCATTCTCGAGTAGATGTCATTAGTATTCATAGCCGTGACCAATCAGATTATACATTTTTATGATGAGTAGCAGTAAGTTTGTCAACCCAACTGGGCAAAACGCCTGGGAACCGTGTTGGCATACGTGGACAACTCCACTGCTGAGCAAACAGCAGTGAACGGCATCATTTACTGTCTTCCATGGAAGGGCTATAGATGTGCAACAAGGACGAAACAATTGCATGGCGATCGTGCACACCTCTGGATATTTAATAATATGACATCAGAGAGTGAATTCCATGTAGTAAACTAGATATTAGATATTTGGGCATACTAGATAGTGGTCTGTAAACTATGGCTAAGAAACACATGGCAACACTACAACGTAAAAAGACTAATCAAGGCTCGCAATTGCAGTGCAAGAAGAAACCAGCTGCTAGCTAGTAGCAATAACGCTGTGCGTGGCCCCTAGGACATGCCAGTGCCAGCTACCACAGTGGTGGAGACCTCGAGTACAGCTACAGCAGGAGTCTTTGTGAGCAACGTGAACGTGCCTTTATAACCACCTTCTTGTAAAGAAAGGTGGCTCCTGCATGGGTCTATACTCGACGCTAGGTTCGGCATTGCTACCTAACACATGCACGACTGCCACAGGTGCTGGAATTTATAAGTCGCAGAAGGGTTACAGGATCCCAGTGGCTCGAGAATCGTTGGCTCTTGAAGGAGTGACCCTTTCACTCGGTTGGAACAAGCAAGAAAATTTGTTTCAGCGCCATTGCATTCCTGGATACACTTACTTCCCTCTACAGTGCACGTGGGCAAGGTTAACGAACCTTATGCCATACTTTTGATATACCATTATAATAAGCTCCCATAGAAATAGAAATAGAAAAAAAGGCATCTCATTACCATAACCATTTTGTACTACAGCTTTTCGTGTACAAGCACTATAGCGATTGCATCCAATAAATAAAGGAACCCTTCAGCAACAGCACAGTTAATACACCTGTGATGGGTACTACACGCAGCCCGACTCTAGTGGCTAGCTAACTCCGTCCCCACGCCATAGTTATGCACCTGTCAGCATGCGGAAAAAGGAACGGATGCAAGATTCACTATAGTGAAAGCTGAGACATGACCATTGTCACTATGGTGCTGGCCGTCGTTTTCCTGCTTGCGTGCCGTTGAGGCATCAAAAGTTACAATGGAGGATGAATATAGATTCTTGCAATGCCTAAAACATGCTATCCAACCCGTGTAGACACAAGTAAATCACAGCATAGCCCATCAATTAGCGGTACTGACCCATGCATGCATGTGTAAGGGTGTAATGCGTATACTCGACATCTGCACACGTCTAGTGCGCCTATAGTGCTTTTCATACGCATCCATGTGGGCAGTGCAGGCAGCAGAAAACTCACATAATAACACTTTGATCCCGTGATCAGTAAGTACGGTAGTACTTAGTATATAGGGATGACACAGGTCGTCCTTCATTATGCCCATACATTTGAGATTTTCATGTTTCACTTTCAGTTTCAATCAGATCAAACTTTTGACACATCAGACTGATCCTTATCGTCACAAAGAGCATGTATCCAAGAAAATGGCTTAAATCGCATAATCGGTACTTGATTTATTTTAAAAAGTCAGTTTTCAAAATTCTTCTTGTTGTTGGTGTTTAGTTTAGACAAGCGTATCTCAAAAACCAGGTAAGATATGGAGATGAAACTTTGCACAGATATTGGAATCCATTACAGGTCGTGCAAAAGCATTTTTTATTTCTTATTGTTTAATAGCCCCAGGCAATACATACATTATGATAGAGACCAATAAAGTGTGCTAACTATAGGTAGAGCAAATAGGTAGAGCAAATACCCAGAATGATAAATTTTGTTCACACATGCAATCCATCATTAGTATCAAAATGTAAACATTACAAGTTTGTAAACAACAACAAACAACCTGAGGCAATAAATACTTGTAAATGATGTTTGTGCCTCTAACTTGCTTATTGTGGGTCCTCTAACAATGAAACTTGGTACACTGATTTACCATGATGAGAGTTTATCGAAACAGAAAATTACAAGTTTGTAAACAACAACCTCAGGCAATGAAAAGCACTAAAGTGCAAACCCTCGGCGAAGTAGCTCGCAGAGAGTCTGACACGGGCTAGCTACAGTAGTAGATAGCACGCGAGAGTCGATACACGCCATTCGTTGTGACTTCTTGTGCCTTCAAGATAGACAGAGCAAGCGGACCCGGTCGAGGTAAGCCTGTGCTAAATATAAGCGTATGCGCATTATCCGCCAGCGATAAAATGGCGACTACCGGCATTAGCCGGCCATACAATGCTGGAAGCGCTCTAGCTCTGCAACGGAGCATTTTCAGAGAAAACCCCACATATTTTCTGACCTTCGTCGCCCGTTGGGTAGATGGTATCGTTTCTGGGACGAACAGACATTCGAGAGGTGAGATTGAGAGTAACGACAGACTAGACAAACCCAACTACAGTAACCCTCGCTGCGCATGCGCGTCGAGGGTAATAAGTTAGTATCGATGGCGGCGCGTGGTTTACTGGTTTTACACGAGTGGCCAGTTTTGATAGGGCACGAGGGCGTAGCCCGAGTGGTCTATCAAAACTGAAGCCACGAGTGTGCAACCAGTAAACCACAAGCAAAGCCATCGTATAACGTATTTGTATGATGACATCTGGTGGTAAGGCTCTGACCAATGAGATTGCGCAAAAGCTTTCAAAACGCCCTCTTTTTAACGCACACCCTCGAGTGTACGGAGAGAGCTATAGCTAGCTAGCGATCGATCGGGAGAGAGACAGCTGCAATAAGCGCTTTAGTTAAGGACCCAGATTTCGAATATGACATCCAAAATGAATGTACTATCGATGCAAACTTACTCCGTTGCGCTGCCATCACGCGCGACGGAAAAATGAGCCCGTCTTCCCAGAAACCCTCGATTTTGGACGCCATCTTGCCTGGTGATGACGTACAAAGATCTCGTGATGCTGGAAAGTGGCGTTTACGTGCACAGCGCGCATTACGCGGGTTTTCTGCCTCTGCCCCTTTTTAGCGTCTTTCTGGGCGGAGGTGAAAGGCGTGAAGTTCCACGACTGCCGTGGGTTGAGAGCGTGTCGCGGAGAGCGCGTGGTTCTGCGTAGGCAGCCGTACAACGCGTACGATGCCAAATGCGTAGAGGTGCAGGGAGACGACTCTTGAGACACCTAGAGGCCGCGGTGGCAGCACGCCTTTCTCCTCTGATGCTTGATGTACCAGTGGAAGTAGCGGGTTGTTGTGGCCGTAGGGACCGTCGCCACGTTCAGAGGTGCGCGTTTCTGGGAAGACGGGCTCATTTTTCCGTCGCGCGTGATGGCAGCGCAACTGAGTAAGTTTGCATCGATAGTACATTCATTTTGGATGTCATATTCGAAATCTGGGTCCTTAACTAGTAAAGATGGCTGCATAATCAGCCTAACCCCTGGGGACCTCTAAAATCGCTGTTTTGCCAGATTTCACACTAACGGTATTGGAGCGGTGAAATTTTTCTGGCCCAGAAGATGCACCAGTAGACTAAGATTGCGCATAACAAGTTCAAGTCTTAACTCCCAGGCTTGTGGAAATAATCAGCCTAACCGATTTTCTGAAAGACCTTTGTTTGGCAGCCATTTGTGTCACATGACGATCACATGATTTAATATTAATTTGATCACTTTGATCAGAAACGTTTGCTGATCATTTTGATATGTTTCTCATGTGCACAGCATATAGTATGGCCGAGTAATGGACCAAAATGTTAAAAATCCCAAAATTCAGTCTCTATAATTATGCAAAGCACTGTACGTCAAAGCTATACTTTTTCGCTGCTAGACTCCACACGAGTTTTGTAGCTGCCGCTCTGGCTCGCTTTCTCTCCCGCTATACCCAGCACTCTCGAATGCAGCCTGTTGCAGTAGCAAGAAAGCTGAAAGTCACACACTGTTCCAGTCTACGGGAGCCTACGCGTCGGGAAGCAGCTTTCGTTTTCAGACCGCGTATATACTAGAGCAGTTTCTGGCCATTCCAGCCTGAAAACACTACCTTCTGGTAAAGAAACAGCAGCACACAAAGAGTGTAAAAGCCCCCAAATTGCATTACACGCTGCCAATTTCCTATACCCACTGTGGTTTATGCAAATAAGTTGACATACAGCTAAAGTATGGGGAAATCGTATGGCCTCTTTATGGTATATATAACTACCCGTAAACTCAGCAGGAAGCGCGGTACGTTGTTGGGACTAGCTGGAATTCCTTTGATCTTACTCTCAGTCATCATACAAATACTTGTAAATGATGTTTGTGCATATAACTTGCTTATGGTTGGTCCTCTAACAAGTACACTGATGTACCATGATGAGAGTTTATCGAAACAGAAATTACAAGTTTGTAAACAACAACAAACAGCCTTAGGCAATAAAACCCTGTAAATGGTGTTTGTGCCTATAAATTACTTGTGGTTGGTCCTCTAACAATGAAACTTGGTACACCGAGTTGCCATGATAAGAGTTCATCGAAACAGAAATTACAAGGTTGTAAACAACAACAGCCTCAGGCAAAAAGACTTTTAAATGGTGTCAGTGCCTATAACTTGTTTATGATGGGTTCTCTCACAATGAAACTTTGTGCACTGATGTAATGTGAATGACGACAATATGTCTGAGGCGATAGCTTAAATCCACTAATGTTTCTTTTTTTATCGGCTTATGCCCAAAAATATCTCCTTTTTATTGCACACCATGCATGTGAATGCAGAAAAAAGGAAAGGAGACAAGTAAATACAAAATTCTAAAAAAGTGTAGAATATAGGGAAAGTAAGGAGACATGAGACGGGTGACCTAGTGAACATGATGCAGTAGTACAATGGATGATGGCTACATACTTTGAACGGACATCGCTTGCTCCTACAAAATTTCCTCCACACAAGCCCTCTATGGCCGCGAAGTACGAGTGTGCTCCCTTGTGTGATGCACAGCTACGATTTATTTCATAAGCACATTAGACAGGTAACACCATCTACTCCATTTTCAATTGTGTGAAGTCTAAGACTTCTACATTTGCTCAACTACAATGCTGCGTTCTTGGTGCCATCTACATACAGAATCCTTTCACCATTGTCCTCGCACTTCACTAAACAAACAGTAAAGGTGGCGACAATATAACCCTCACTGCGCATCCTTATATTCCACACTTTATTAATTCGAAGACTTTTTTATTTACTTGTACACAATTACAATTCCTCCCATTTTACATTAGTAATTTCATTTACCTGGTCGCTTAAACTTTTTGGTAGATGATGAATCATCACTTGCACATTCTATAGTCACATTTTCAAGGTAGTTGTATTCAAACCACAAGAGAGATGTAAAGTTTGTGTCTGCATCATCATCACCCAAGTCAATTCTCTGTGTAAGAATATTGAGCGGCCCATTTGGATCATGGAACAAATCGAACGGTGTGTCAAAAAGAAAAATATCTCTTTTGATAACTCCATTTACACTCCACTTCAATCGAGTTGATTCAGTAACGACACACCGGCAGTAGTAGTATAAGGTAACCTCACAGAGATCAATGACACCATTCTCATTAACCAATCCTGAACAACTTAGCTGTGGAGTACCTTTAGAAAAAAAACCATAGTAGAGTCAGGTTGATGCACAATACAATGTTACCCAGAGCAGCATAAACCAAAGCTCTCTCCACTCTTCCTCCTCTCACACGTCTGCGCTTTCGCTCTCACCCCGCTCCTCCTCTCCTAGCTACCTCCACCTCTCGCCCTCACTCCTACCCTACACCCTCCACTACACTACGACTTCCCTTTCTTCTACTGTCCTGCAAATCTCGACAGTGTTCACGACATCCACGCTTAGTTTTCTTGGATTTTTCTCTCCCATATCGCAAACAGTTATTTCCAACCTGTACGTAACCAAAGCAGTTGTGTATCGTAGCTGGTAGCTCTGGTTTGACATTATGATAAGCCGTTGATAGAGAAACGGAAAGCTTACAGATACCAAATCCTCTTTGTTGCTAAGCTGCATCTTGGCTGTTGCTTAGGGGCCCCTAAAGCTCATGTGAAGTAGCATAGTGAGTGTCTGTGAGCCAGTCATCTACTGGTTCGGTTTACCTAGAGTTGTAGGGTACAGGCCAGCTCGCAGGGCTTAGACCCCCATTGATGGATAATTGACCCTCGGTGCACACGCCAGCGAGGGTTATATGGTACTTGGTTTGTACGTGTGTGATTGTGTCTGTGTGTCTGATCGGTTCGTGCCTCGCCCCAACGAAGCAACATGCCAGCGCCAAAAAGCCGATAATCTACAGATTCAGTGCTACACTAGCTTCATTTTAGATTTGGCAATTTTCATAAAAACACTGCGTTCAAAAATTACAGCATGTGAACAAGATAATATGCAAATTACCACTCGACCACATTCTGCGTGCCTGTGAATATACTGTGGAGCACAGCAGTTACAACGGAGGACGAGTATCGAGTCTAGTGATGCTACTATCTACTACTGCCCTTGTTACAAAAGCTAGGGGAAAACTCAGACAACGACACCATAGCCTAACCCATCAATTAGCACTATACTGACATGCGCTCGTCGCATGAGTACCTACCACCGCACGTGTCTCCGCCGAGGGTTTTCATTAACCCTTGGTACACATGTGCAGCGAGGTTACAGTACTAAGTTTGTAAGTGTGTGAGGTGTGTGAGGTGTGTGAGTCTGTCCGTTGCCACGTTTTATGCCACCGCGCACAAAAAACTGGGCAAAAACCATACCAATCAGTTTTATGCCAGACAGGCAGTATGTAAAAGTACTGCATTCCAGAGTTATGGCATGAAAACCAAGTGAACAAGCAAATATGCTAATTAGCACAGGCTTACGCTTGACGCTGATCGCTGCTCTCTGTACTCTTGAGGCAACAGAAGTCACACTGAGGAGTTGTATCGACTCCCGCATGCTATCTACTACTATAGCTAGTCCGTGTCAGACTCTCCGCGAGCTACTGGCGGGAGACCACGAGATTATGCGTTTACTCATGCTCCCACTAGCCCAGCCCATCAATTAACGGTACCGTGCATGTGCAGTTAGCCGATGGTTTAGTGCTTTTCATTAACCCTCAGCGCGTATGCGCAGCAAGGGTTACAGTACTTGGTCTGTGTGTCTGTCTGTCTGCCTGTGTGTCAGTCTGTTACCATGTTTGTTACATGCGCAGTTCGCCGAGGGTTTGCACTTTACTGCTTTTCATTGTACAAAGTAACTAGTAGGTGAATGCATGGCATTTTTGGCGAGCGGGAGCGAGCACACAATGACTCTATCTGCACTAGCCATCCTACACTTGAACCTTAGAATCAAGAAGATTGGAAGGAGGTATAGACAGCCTCGGTCAGGTATCAAAGAGTGCAGCGAATGGCAGTAAATAGACGAGAGTTCTTTGGCTGGCTATATTTCGTATCGATATGACAGCTAGGGCAGCATGTAAAAATTTGCGCGTCCCCTATTACGAAAGCGACGCTGATACAAACGAGCCTCTCTGCTCAGGAGTCTCACGGGCACGATGTTCTCTTTCCCACTCTCTTCGACGACGAAGGGCATCTTCCCCGGACTATATGCACATGTATACGCACGACATCATCACAGGCAGGCAGCATGTGAAATTTTGAAATCCTTTCGGATAAAAAGAAGCGCGTAATCCTGGAGCATGCGCAGTTTGACGACGTACAGTCATAGATATATATTATATATGAGGAAAATTCCGCGCCTTTCGTACCACTAGGTTAGCTCGCTCCCGCTCACCAATTATCCTCGAGTAAGTTAATTAGCACATAAAACACACCATTCTGAGCTGCACCGGAAGAGAAAAGAGGCAGAAGAACAATCCACAGCTGTAAGTGGAACAGCATCATCATCATTTCTGAAGTGTAAAATACATTTGCATACATCAAGATGGCTTTGTTTTCTAACACACTGCAAATGCCTATGACGTCGTTTCCATGACAACCACATCTTTTTTATTTAAACAACAACAAAGCATTTACTTTTTCACTCATCAAACTTTCTAATGGCAGCACACATGGAGACGAAACTTGGTACGCATTCATATTACGTACATCAGTTTCATGAGGGATTTTCTCTATTATCAATTTTGCCCCCTTTCACATAGATATACTTAGTAGTATAAAAAAATGAGTGGAGACAAGTAAATAAAAATCCTTGTGAATTTAAAAAAAGAGGCATATAGGGACTGTATAAAAATAATGAAAGGGAGACAAGATACGTAGGGATGGGATACATGAAGCATGGTTAATGAACAGATTTGAGCATGCTGACACCCCCAACCCCATCACACAATACCTATATTGTTGCCTAGGTGAATTATTAACATTCACCATTGCAATAGCTTGAAAATACAACTATTGAGAATCCAAATGGAGTTTAAGAATGGCACACCAGGCAACAATATAGGGATTGTGTGATGGCGTCGGGGTTGTTTCAATGTGCTAAAATCTCATTTGTTAACCATGCTTCATGTATCCCATCGCTATCTTGTCTCCCTTTCTTTTTATACCATCCCTATATGCCTCTTTTTTAATTTGCAGGATTTTTACTCTACTTGTACTAAGTACTACTACTGTTCTTAGTGATTGTACAGAAGCACGTGCTGTGCTCGTGATAATGGTACTTGGGGCATGGTCTCCATAGATCATACAGTACTCGGCTGTGCACTGTATGACTGTCGTACCATTATCACATGCACAGCACTGACTTCGAGATGAATACTGAAAAGATGAAAGCGACATCAAAGCTCCGACCGCCACATCCAAGAGCTGATTGACCACTTCTGAGGATGCGTGGGTGGTTTTTATGAGATAATGCCGCCATGCCGCCTGTGTACAGGGTCAAAGTTCACAATTGTGAGAGTTTTGTTGACGTTTCTATAAGTGTGTAAATTTAGAGTTCAAGCGATAAAGAAACATACAATTAATCAGTTTAGTCCATGTAACTGGTGAAACTGCAAAACAGGTGGTCTTGCACAGCCTCACTCTGCAGACACCACACTCAACAGGGTGGTGACTGTCTTGGTGACTTGACATTGATGGCACCTATCCCTCTTCACATTTAGTACTGAAACTTTCTCTAAATAACACACTCTATCACTCCACCACTAGTTTCAATGCACTGATTATCTACATATCTACAACAGAGGTTTCTCCAAAGTGCCCAAAATGTACTGAAATACATGCACTCCTGCAATGCTGATAATTAACCCTCGGCGCGCATGCGGAGCGAGGGTTATGGTAGTTGGTTTGTCTGTCTGTCTGTCTGTCTGTGTGTGTGTGTGTGTCGACGCTTATTCCGGCACCACAGGCTACCAGCGGATACCAGCGGATTCAGAACTACGGGAGCCTGAAAAATTATTAGGCGATTTTCCTGAAACAACTTCGTTCGAGAGATATGCCGTGAAAACAAGCGAAAAAGTCAATATGCATAATCGCACTGGGCTTACCCGACCTGATCCGTTCGCTCTGTGTACCTTGGGGGCTCAGGAAGTCACAACCAATGGCATGTCATGCTATCTACTACTGTAGCTAGCCCGAGTCTGACTCTCCGCGGGCTACTAGCGGAAGACCACGAGTAAACACAAATAGCCGGCCCAGCCCATCAATTAGCAGTATCGCGCATGCGCAGTTCGCCGAGGGTTTGCACTTTAGTGTTTTTCATTATGCACGGCACTGCACATACCGAAATGTTTTACATGATTCTAAATACGCGGAACGGAATGAAATTTCACAATCGTCTGTACGCTTACACACGCCGCGTGGTTGGCCAGATCGATCGCGGCACAATGGCACGCACAAAATTCTAACTGCTCATATCCGGGATTTTAAACCTAAATTCCGGCATTATAAGCGCGTCGAATCGCCGCTAGAATCCTGGATCACATTTCTGCACCCATGTTAGCCATTATAAACTAATCCTGGAAACTATGCTCTAAGTAGGCTCTTGCCTTGACGTGTTTAGAATGGTTTATAATCCAGCATTATAATGTAAGTCAGGAAAGCTTTGCTCCGGGAATAAGGAAAATGTAACTCAGATCTACCCTGGATTCTAGCGGCGCGTCGACGCCCTTAGCGCCAGTTTATAATCCAGCATTATAAGGTATGTTAAGGAAAATGTAACTCAGATCTACCCTGGATTCTAGCGGCGCGTCGACGCCCTTAGCGCCAGTTTATAATCCAGCATTATAAGGTATGTTAAGGAAAATGTAACATGGGTGCAGAAATGTGATCCAGGTTCGCGTAGTTCTGAAGCCGTTGGTATCGCTCATTAGCCTATGGGGTGGTATTCGTGTCAGTATTTCAAACGTCGATTTTGCCAAGGCATTTCCGTTTTGCCGCGGCAAAATTAAACTGCCGCGGCAATTGCCCCGGCAAAACCTGGGCCGAAAAATCCGGGACATTTTCCGCGGCAAGAATAACTAGCTGGGCCATGTTCAATCGTGTCAGTATTCTTGTCGTTGCCGGGCCTTTTGCCGCGGCAAAAGTGCTCTTGCCTCGGCAAATTGCCATTTGCCGCGGCAATTGAATTTTTCCCAGGCAAGGGGCCGGGCAGTACGTACCGCAACCCACCATTTGAGCATGCGCATTTGCCAGCGTATCCATCAAGACAGAAACCTAGTTCTCTCTCCAGCCTCGGGGGCCAGCTCCCTGGCCGAATCTCTAGCTATGAAGCTGAGCCTAGCATGTGACCACCGCCCCCGGCCCGCCCCATCCTCCCCGCTGGTGCCAGTCGTCATCTAGTGTGCTCGATCAGCTGCTGCCGCGCCAAATATTGTGCCGCGGCAAGTAGATTGCAGCGGCAAAAGGCCCGGCAACGACAAGAATACTGACACGATTGAACATGGCCCAGCTAGTTATTCTTGCCGCGGCAAATGTCCGGCCCAGGTTTTTCCGGGGCAATTGCCGCGGCAGTTTAATTTTGCCGGGGCAAAACGGAAATGCCTTGGCAAAATCGACGTTTGAAATACTGACACGAATAGCACCCCATATTAGCCACCCCGTGGCCTGTAGTGCCAGAATAAGCGTCGACACACACACGTACACACACAGCTAGCCAACTACCGGAAGCCTCGCTGCGCATGCGCGCCGAGGGTTAGTGCCCGTCAGCAGCCGGCCGTCACACCTTATATTCAGGTACTAGGTAGGTCGGCTCGCTCCTGCTCGCCAATTGAAATCGCGCCGTTCGGACCCAGGATCCGCTTGCCATATACACGCCATCTTGCCCTCGTTTAACGTAGTACCGACCCTCTACCATACCGATCAACAGTAGCCACAGCGTATAATATAGCAACAAACAACCAGCACAATCATTTACCTTGTGAAACTAGCTAGCCGCAGTCGGTGTGTTAAAACGTGGACCCGGTGTTGAATACGGGGAGACGTCCAGAACTCGCCGAATCGGGGATTCTCTCGTGGTCAGGTGAGACAGGGCGGCGGCGCACTCACTTTCGGTGGGATGATGACGAGCTGACGATGTAGTTCGAGAGGGTGTGGCGCTACGGCAGAATCCAGTTAGCCTTACGTCATGATGCGCGCGCGCTCAGCTAGCTAGCTAGCTCTCAGCAGCATGCAGCAGATCGACAGCTCACCCACATCACGTGATAAATTCAGGCCTACTTAATTTCTCCTGTCCCCTATTTTAATTTCAGGCTCGCGTAGTTCTGAACTCAATCGTTGGTATCCCGCATGGGCCGCCTCAAACCCTGTAGTGCGAGAACAGGCAGACAGACAGACATACAGACGCACGCACGCACGCATGCACACACACACACACACACACACACAGAGCCTAACACCCTCGCTGCGCAAAAGCTGAAACGCTGAAACGACAGGGTTCGAGAGCGAGAAACTGCACGGTCGCGGACTGAATTGCGTGGCCCAACCCATCATGAAATCAAAAACACAAGCAAAAAAACCACTGTGCGCATGCGTATAATATAAGCACGAACTTTGGACTTTGGACGTTCGAAATGGGCGGTGCTGCTGACCTCGGCCAGGTCCGCTCGCTCTGTGTATCTTGAAGACACAAGAAGTCTCAACGAAGGGCATGCATCGACTCCCGCATGCTATATACTACTGTAGCTAGCTCGTGCCAGACTCTCCTAGTAGCGGGAGAAACGAAAACTGATAGCCCATAGTGGTATAGCGCATGCGCAGTTCGCCGAGGGTTTGCTCTTTAGTTTTTCATCACCGAAATGCCAGTCGCGTAGAGACGTCTGCCGGAGAATAGGCACGGTGAGATCGGAGGATCAACACCACGCGCACAGAAAAGCACTTGGCGTCCCTGTGGCCGTAGCTATGGACAGAGTGTCTGGTCGCCGGAGAGCGCACGCAACACTATTACACATGCTCATGGTAAGAGCTTTTCTCCCACTTCTATGCCTCTTGGAACCTTTTTATGCAGGTGTATGTACCATGTCTATCACTAATCAAGTCACTGAAAGGTTTGCAAGAGCTGAAGGTTATCTGTAGCTGTGTAATTTCCATCTTTAGTTTAGTTTTCATCTATTTTAGTCAGTGACTGATCCATACCACTGTAGGTGTCCAAGGTCTGTCCCTGTGTTCCTCTCCATCATCTGAGGATGGTATCATATCAGTCTGTCCTGCCACCACTGTCACCCTCACCTGTACTGCCAGTGGAGTTGTGGCTCTGGGATGGAGAAACCAGAATGGTGCAATACGTGGATTCTCTGCCAGTGATCCAGAGTCCATGGTGATAGAAGAAGGTCCCTACACTCTGACTCTAGTCTCAGTAGACAATGATGATGGCGATTCTGATGCTGACTTAACCTCTACACTGGAGGTGATGGTGGATGACATCGCCAATCGAACTAACATCTCCTGTGTTATACTCGGAAATCAGACACACTGGTCATCTATACATAAGTGAACTAACAACAGATCATTTCGTTTGTGTGACTCTTGTAGCATTTTCTGTAGGAGCACCATCTCCTCCATCTATGTGATTGTGAAGACGGAGAATTTCCAACCTGAGAACTTCTCCACATCATCATCCTGGAGTCAGGGGAAGATGAAGTGGTTGATGAGTACAGAATACTGACAACACCACTACACAGTCCATCACACTACCAGTACAACTGTAGTTCTAGAGGAGTGTACAACATTCCTCTGGAAATCAGAGTCTCAGCCATCAACTGTGTAGGCACTAGTGCAGAGGTCACTGAGGAAGTCTTTGTTGGCAAGTTGTCTCACTTGGTGAAGAGATAAACTATTCCATTTGCTCTCTCCCTCAGCTGGCTGTGGTCCTCCCAGTCCACCAGTGAATGGCAGTGTTGGTGAGTTGACCAGTTCCAGAGTAGGAGCACAGGTCACCTACTCCTGTGACACCCACCTGGTTCTGGTGGGAGAGACTGTGACCACATGCTCTCTTCCTTCTCTAACATGGCTGCCTTGTATTGGCAATGTCACCTGTGTGCAGCCATCAGGTATGTGGATACCTCAAACTCCAACCAGCTATCATATTGTCAACTTTTAACTACATTGTGTTCTATTCTCTTGGGATGACCACAGCTGTCGCCCCTTCTACCACACCTTCTATTCATTCAACTTCTCCTAGAAATTCCATTGGTGTTATTGCTGGATCTGTGTTGGCGTCACTGTTCTTGGTTGGAATAACCGTGGTCACCCTCATTGTACTAGTTTTTGTATACAAAGACCGATTGAAGAAATGTAAGTTTTAGAAGTGAAGATCTCCCAGTAAAGATGATGAAATATTTTGTTGCAGGGAAAGTGTCAAGAGTTGTGCAAGATAACTGGTATGCTACATTTTAGTAACTGGTGTATACTGGTTTATTACTGGTATGTATGTGCACATAGTTACGGTGCCCAGGAGATGCTGATGAGACCTGGCAGCAGTACTGGGACTCTTTCAGTCTCCACCTCCCCCCCTCTTCATTCACCTCGGGCCCTCCCATCCTACGACGTCATCACCACCACCGGCAGTAGTGTCCCTTACTACAGTCAT
Source organism: Geodia barretti (assembly GCA_030341885.1). Lineage (NCBI taxonomy): Eukaryota > Metazoa > Porifera > Demospongiae > Tetractinellida > Geodiidae > Geodia > Geodia barretti. Next base: position 52,526 of record CASHTH010002286.1, read on the forward strand.
GTTGACCCAACTACCGAGGCCTCCGGCAATGGATCCTCCTCCACTGTGGTGTACAGTGAGACCATCGAGTCTATGGTAAGATTACTTATATGCAATGTTGAAAAGAGTATGAATGAGGCTTGTTGCACAGCGAAGAGTGGTGGCATCTCACAGTACAGATGATGGCCTTGTCACTTCTCACCAGCCCACCCTACCCTCTCAGTACTCTACTATGGGACCCACCTCACTTCAGGCAGTGAGCTTACCATATATGCTCATGTACTCTTAGACTAAAGTAGGGTGTTGAGTGCAATGGTGTGTAGTGTGTGTGTGCAATAATGCTTGTCCTTGATATTTCCTTCACAAACACTGTGGTGTATATTATACAGTTGTAGCTATCAGTTGATGATGTGTTTAGTAAACTGTGGTGTGTTGTGTCTCAGCCACAAGGGGAGAAGTATGCTGAATTGGTGTTTGAGAGTAGCGGAGGGCCCCCCATGCCATCTCTGGATACTCTGGTGCCACCTGTCCAGTACACTATGGTCAAACCCTCAAACAAACCTCATCCAAAGTCTCATAGACCTGACCCTTGTGAACGCAGTGATGTCTCAGTTGGCCCTGACAAACATCCACTAGGTAGGTGTAAGATGTACTCTATATTGTAGGAGAAACAGTGTGAATGTCCTGTCATGCTCTCTGATTTTGTAAACACAGCCACCAACTGTTTTAGTAGTTGTCATAACGGGCCTAGTTTAGCATGTTTGGGACTGCTCTGTAATGCAAACTCAGAATACTGTGAGATGTGACATTTTGTGGTGTCAATATACTTATGGAGCCACTCTCTATCATTTTGGCTCTCCTGAGTTTGATCAGTGACTTAGATATAATTATTATCAGAGCGTCGGTAGACGCTCTATGTAGGGATGACACGGGTCAAATCTCACGTGATCCGCGTACAAAACGCTTCAAACTC
>CASHTH010002287.1:0-19215 GCA_030341885.1 Geodia barretti
ATATGCACAGAATAAGCAGCAACTATCTACTAGTGGGGAATGATGCTAATCACCATAATAATGACTGCATCTTTCAGGTGTATATACTATGCCAAAGCTTCAAAAACATGGCCCATAAAATCGTTGCTGCTCAAGGTTGCATTATTATTAACCCTCGGCGTGCATGCGTGTTTGTGGCCGAAGGTTTTTTAATTGCACTTTTAAATTTTAGTGGCACTTTTGGTTTAGTTGTTGCCAGCCAGTAGTGGCTAGTTGTGGCCAAATGGTATAGCTAATATGTACCTGTTTCTTTTTGCAATAGCAGCTCCACCAACAAGCCCAGTAGATGTACCTACTGCCACACCAATCAGGGATATGATCACTGCAGCTATTACAGCAGTTGAGCAACTGCACTCACAATCAAGATCTAGCACGAAATATCACAGATTTTGGCAGTGATACAGTGGAACTCCTGTAATCATGACACTAGGAAAGTGTCCATATTAGTGCGATGTCCTAAATTGAAAGCATTTCGCACTGTTTTGGGGAAAGATCATTGACTTTATTTCAGGGGTGCCCTTAAACAGTAGAGTTTTCTTGAACATTATCTCAGAAAGTTTTTGTTCGATTTCAGCTCATACTGAAGTCAATACAACATCTCTACATTATAAGTCAGAATAATACTTTTTGTATAATACTATTATACCTTTCTCAATTTTTACAGTCTGTGCTATTACAGGATCAGAGTAGAGTCCAACATCTCCATTCTCATTCACAGCAGCTACTGATATGGAGTAGTTTGTGGAGGGAGTCAGTCCGGTCAGTAATACCTCTCCCCCACTCCTCCAGTCTTCACCACCTCCCAGATGTCATAGTCTCAGTCTGTCTTGCTGCTGTACTGAACTCTGTACTGAGTGATTCGACCATTGACCAGTCTACAGTTGGAGAGGCCACTCCACTGGACAGAGATCTCAGTGGAGCTCTCAGCCTCTGCTCTCACATCCCCAGGAGCCTCTCTTGCACCTGTACATACACATACAGACATACACACAGACTGTGAGACCACAATCCTCAGTGGGTCTCACTTGTCTGTGGTGTTAGAACTCTCCTGGTCCCACTGGGTCGACTGGTACCTCGAACATCACTGACTGCCTCCACAGTCACCTCATATGTGGTGTAGGCTCTCAACTCATCAGTCACTGTTGACCCCACATCTCCTCCTACAGCAATACTGACAGTAGTGGAGGGAGCATCCACTGTCAGAGTGGCAGTATGAGAGTCAGTAGGACATAGTCCCTCCTGATTGGTTCCCTGAGCCTTAGAGAATGTGACAGTATATCTGTTAGCATCATCCACTGCCCCCCAGGACACAGTGACTGGGGATGATTCTGCAGCAGTCAACACATCTTCAGGAGTGTCAGGAGCTGTGGAAGAGAGAGAAAGAAGGAACGGTGAAAGTGGACTGCAGTGGATCCCTCTGTCTAAGGACACCTCTCTATATACTAAGAACTTCCCCAAGAACGGTTCAACTTAACCCCTGCAATAAGGACACCTCACTAATATGGACACTTCTTCTGTCTCATTGGTGTCAGATTAGAGGGTTTCCACTTTAATTTCCACCCTCACCCAGTGTAATAGTCATCTCTCCAGACACTCCAGGTAGCTTGTTGCCAGCGACAGCCTCTACCAAGAAGGTGTACGTCCTCCCTTTGGACAGATCAGTGATATCAGCACTGGTAGTTGTGGAGCTCAGTATTGCAGTGACATTCTCACGTCCACCAGAAAGAGAGTAGCGAACTGCATATCCAGTCAGTGGGGACGTTAGTGAAGCAGTCCAGTCGACTCTGACAGTAGTCGGAGCTGTTTGCTCCAGTAAAGTGATATTTGGAGCAACAGCATCTGTAAAGGGAAAAAAGTGTAGCTAGCTAATCAACTGAAGTCCATTGTATAGCGTACCTTCCACAATAACACTGCTGGTGTTTGACTCAGCACCAGTCACATTACACTGGTACACATCTCCAGACATGCCGCCAGATATCACTTCAGTGACAGCAGTATAGCTGTCATCCCCCTGAAACATCCTAGTACCAACTGGCCGTATATTGGTACTGATGTCAGAGTTGTATCCACTAGTTCCAGAGACGGCCATGTTGAGAGCTCTACCACCAGTGGAGGTACACCTCACTCGGAATGTCAATGTTCCCGCCTCCACCTCAATAAATGCAGTTACCTCAGTGACTGGAGGAGATGAATGGTAGCTACAGAACATCTCTCTCAGAAATACAGGTCAGGAGGCAAAGAGACTTTTACAACTTCTGTACAAAAGCCCATTGGGGCAGCGCTCACTTCACATTTTATCACTTTCAAATTTATCCACTTCCATATTTCCCCTATTCAAAATTATACTGTTTCTAAATTTCTCCACTTCCAAAATTCTTCACTTACGCAAAATGCATAATGCCATGCCTGCTGATACTATAATAGATCTAAAGGTTACTATCTCTCATTATGTCATGTGAGATGCACTGCTATAATATAATACTCACTGGGATGCAGAACGAACAGACCCGATAGAGGGTTAATATCGCCCTCCATAACACAGTTGAAATACCCTTCCTCTGCATTTTCCAACCTCCTCTGCAGTGAATAGACTCTATAATCCCCCCTCTGGCCACTTCTTCCAACCCATCCCCGCGCCACTCTGCCACGATCTGGTGTGGCCTGCGGACCTTCACGAGCACAGGTCACTGGACCACTCCCATCACCAACGAGACAACCGTAGTGTAAACTGATGTAATTCTGGGTCCGTTGGGACTCGCATAGGAGCCTACTGGCACGGTAGTCAGTTGGACTCAACACCAGAAAATCATTAATACTGATCCTTGACATGTTGTTGTTTGGAATTGGTCCATTTGTTGAAGATACGATCACCCCTGTGCATATAGTGATAATTGCTGTGCCTCAACACATAGTAAGTATGAACAACGGCCTCACAAAACATGTCTTACCTTCCACATCAAATGTCCAGCAAAAGTAGCACAGAGCAACGACCAGGACCAATTCCATTGTCGCGATCTTGTTCCCAGCTAGCGGTGAAGCATTGACAGCAAATGACTCTATATTATATCATCGTTTATACACGCCAAAGATAAACAAGACTGTGTACATTAGACTTGGTCCATAGACATGTTAGTCAGCAGAAACATGCAGAGCTAACTTAATCATGTCAGTCTCCAGCATCAGCATGGACACAGAAAACTAGGAACAGAAGACCTTAGCACCAACACCGTCATCCCACTTGTCTCAGAATTTTAATGCACTTTCATAATTTTTAATGCATAAACAAAAATGTAAATGCCTGCGCAATGTAAAAAGTTAATATCAATATCAACAACTGAAGGGTTCATATAATATATTGTCACCAAGGGGCAATAATCACCCACATGAAGTGTATAAGGGTGATTGATCAACGTAAAAGTGATGATGGAGGTGGTCCACTACTCAGTCACTACGGATGAAATATACGAGAAGTGTCAATGATACATTCAGATAGAGCACATCGTCTTTACATAACTTGAATCATCTAATACGTTTAGCTTGGAGAACTGGCGGGCAGCCTGCACAGGGGGAGAGAGAGAGAGAGAAATAAGTATGTATGGTAGAAGCATAGAGAGTGAACTATTGGTGTGGAATAATTTGTTCCATTACTGGCTCTGCACCATAAATACAAGGTGTGAAACCTATGAACCTTGAACTTTGGCATGTTGGCCTTCAGAGAAGCGACAAATTGTTTACAAGGGTTGTGAAACGGAATGTGGGCAACTTACACTTATAAACTGTAAATGGAAACTCAATGGGAATTTATAAACTGTAAATGGAAACTCAATGGGAATTTAAATGGAAACTCGTTGGGAATTCTTGCACTAGGACCTAGCAACATATCAAAGGGTGCTCTCTATAATAATGGTACTATGAGAGGTGGGGGAAGGTAGCCAACCCAACCTGAGGCAACGTTCATATCACTAGTCGGTCTCTTGAACGAAGAGCTCTCGGCCGTCGGTTTAAATGTCTGCACGACGTGTTTCCGCTGATCCTGGTCCACAAGGATGAGAGAAACCTGCCAGTTGGAGGAAGAGGATGTTCAGCAAAAGTTTGAATGAAACACAATAATTGCCTGTTTAACAACCGTTCCAGATGTTTTGTAACCACAACAGCAAAATTTTCTAGTTCTCAAAATCTTAGCACATCAACAATCTCAGAGCTTAGTATAAAGATTTCGCTTTAAGGAAGCAAAAGTTTTGCGAATTTGGTGATATTTTGCACTTTGAAAATTCACGACACAGCACATGACACAGAAAAGAGTGACAGCTAGTTAAAAACAAATAATTAGTCACCTTGTACTCGAAAGGCCACTTTAGAAGGGGATCAAATTCTCCTCTCATTAACACAAAAAACACTGAGAAATGAGTTTTATATCACTTCCACGCCATTGAGATATGCTCTAATACACATCTTGTAGCCATCCTGAGGGAAGATAGACAGTGGAAAGTAAGACTAATAGACAAAGAGATAGGCTCTATCATAAATCTGGTAGGTATTACAGGTAGAAAGAAGGAGGGTGGGGAAGATAGTGAACAATGGAGGGTGTGTGTGATAAGAAAGGAAGGGGGAAAAGGAAGCAAGACAAAGAGAAGGGAAGAGTTTAACAGGAAGGAAGGAAACTTAAAAAGAAAGAATGTTAGACAAAAGAAAGCTATCCATTGACCTACATAATAATTATACTTAGACAAAAGACCCATTGACCTATACTATCTACTATAGCGCTTTCCATTGTCTCTGGATGTATAGTAAATATGTGCTCTTTATGTTCGAACCGGCCACTATAGAATGGTGGGCTGTAAATGGAAGTGATTCTCTCGTCGATGGCGTCTCTCCGTCTCCTAGCAACCTCGGGTATTCTCCATAGGAACGATCCGTTGTGGGTTGAGGCGAGAGAGGCTTGGAGCTGTAACTCCAACTCTGACATGTTTACCTGCAGAGATCGGCCAGGAGATATATACATATTTGCTGTATTCTAAAAACAAATGACAAACAAAAATAATCAACTGTTACGCATTTATGGAACCACATTACAAAGAGTATGCAGTAAATATTCTCCATCTTATTGTGTTCCCTCACAGCTGCTAGTGATATTCATGTCTTGCGCTTCAGCAAACTGAATTCATAACCTGAATTTGCTTAGCCACATCCTTTCCGATACCACAGTTGAGATAACTGTATTCACACCGACCATAAAAGAATGCCCACATCCGTTTTTTATGATATCACAGTAATGAATTCAATAGAAGCTCTGTCCATGAGAAGGCAGACTTATGAACAAATATGGACTTAACAAGCAATGCACCTGCTCCAGCCAATGCTCCAGCCAGCATAGTATGATTCTATTTAGCACTAGTAGTCATATGAGCGAAATAAGCACTGATGACACAGCATCACATGGTGTTGTGATATCAAAGAATGTGAGTAGCTGTTCTAATTTGCGATTGCACAACACTATTAACTATAGTGTCTATAATACATACATACATGGGTGTTCATGAAGTTTAGCTAAACTTTCCGGGAACTTCCCTAGCATAGCAAGGCACCTTCCTGCCTGCCTGAAAATGAAGAATACCTCACTTAGTGTGGTATAGTTCCATGAACAGTTGGATGTAGTTGGATGTAATTGTATGTGAATGCATGATGTCTGATCTGTGAAAGTGTAGGGTTTGTTTCCATGTTTTCCACATAAATTACGCAAAAAATCTAAACACGTGTTGTCCAGGCTCCCTGACAGATAACAACTTGTATTGACCTTCAGGGTGCTGGTTTCTCTCTCTCACTCTTAACATTCAACGATAGCCAAGGACACTGTCATGCTAAAACCATGTTCACAATTCTAAAAGGCAATGCTAACAGTATTCATAGCAAAGAACATATCCAAATATGGCCATACCAAGTTGAGCAGCACAAATGAAATTCATCATTTTTAGTGACATCACATGCTCCATGAATATGACTCGCTGACCAACTAGGGACGAACTATGCCTACTCCAATGTCCCATGACAATAGCACGTGGAATATGGTTCCACAAACATAGCCAAATCAAAACCTACACTGTTGCTAGCTGAACTGCAGCAGGCTTAATTAGCTGTGACTATCTTTTTAGGTCACATGCGACAAATAGTAACCAACTTTGAACTTCTAAACTGCTGCTAGTGTAGTGATGGCATAATTTGCATCACAAGTTGAACTGATCTCAGAGCACATGATTGGGGATCTAAATTACCTCAAGTTCGGGATTGTACAAAATCATTATCAGTGGAAGGTTTTAAAGTACCAAATGATCAGCGCAACCAATGGTGTCAACACCAAGGCAAGCACCATACTATCATTATGCCCCATGTACCATCACTATATCCGCATATGCAGCTGTACATCGAGACTAAATGTCACAAAAGTCACAAAGTAAGAGCTGTATCACGAGGGTATGTATATATGACCTTCAGGGTGCTAGTCTCTCTCTCCTGTTGCTCCGTTCTCTGCTCCAACATCATCAGTCTCGATCTCACGTGACCTTCCCCTCCTCCCTCCCACTCTCTCCCTCCCACCTTCCCCCCTCCTCCTCCTCCTCCTCCACTGCTTGCTCTCACTGTCTCCATCTCCTTAGTTAGTCCGTTCATCCTAATCCATACAAAACACCTAACACGATGTTCCTCTGGAAAAGAACACGATGTTCCTCTGGAAAAGAACACGATGTTCCTCTGGAAAGAACACGATGTTCCTCTGGAAAAGCACCACGGCCCACAGTGAAACTTCTGAATAAGGGACACCCTTTGGAGACTTTATCAGATTAATATGTGGCAGAGCCAAGTGCCCTAGTATGGTGATGTGTCCTTTTACAGTACCTCCCACTATCTCTCTGAGTACAAACATTAGAACTAGCAACACTATTACATGTTTTAGAACGGAATTGCTCAATTTGAGGTTTGTATGATCTCGTATTCATCCTGCAATGTTTTCCGAGAGAAGTATGAGGTCATCATTACATCACCCCTTCTTCCTGGTATACCACCCTAAAAGCCTATGATGTCAGCATTAACATCACACCAGTTGCTAGGAAACTTGTACACAATAACTGGAGCACAAACCCTTTCTCATATATAGCACATGTGTAATTGTTTTTACAGCACAGTTAAAGATCTGAAAAGGACCCGTAAAAAATAAAAGACAACTATATAGCGTCCCTTTTTCAGAGGTTATAATTTGTGAGAAGTGACTGACACTCACCTCTCCTCTACCGCAATACGATTATTCCTCTCAGTCTCCATCTGCCGTCCGAATGCCTTCAGCTGGTCCTCAAGTCGACCAATCAGCTTTATCACTCCTTCGTCCAGCTCTTCGTTGCCATGGGAATCACGAGAAGCGGCCTCAGTAAGACGAGTCACTGTTGTCCGCGAAAGAGATGCCATATCTGTAGAGAGGGGAGCAATAAAGGCTGATCGTATGCTTGTTAAAATTTTAACCCACAGGCAAAAAACTAGCGACTAGCAAGGGGAAAAGAACCTAGCCTGAAAAAAGACAATTCTAAAGACAATTCTAAAGTTTTGCTCATGAATGATGAAATGTAGGGAGTTATCCATGAAGCAGTGAAATGCATCAGAACTACTAGAACTCTACAAAATCCACCAAAGGCTTCATTTGGACTTGCACACACACACCCACAACAAAAGGCTACCGCTCCCCCACTGTGTTTTTACACATCTGTTACACACATCTTTACTACAATTCCACCCACTCCTTATAACCTCCCCCAACTCTTTCCCCAAACCTTGTTTGTCCTCCCCCTCTCTCTTCTCTCCCTCCCTCTTCCTTCCCCTCCCTCGTCCTTCCCTCCCTCCCTCTCCCTCCCGCTCTCACCAGTCCTCAACAGCTCCTGCTGGGTTGCCAAGGTCTGCACATGTCTGAACACAGCCGTCGGATGTCCCAAATGATACCCTCCATCCTCCTCCCCCTGCCCCTCCTCTCTCTCCTCTGTCGTCGCCACGGCCGATGACTTCTCCCCCTTCCTCTGCTGCTTTTGTTTGGAGCGGGGGCCAGATTTCTTGCCCCCCTGGCCCCCAGAGGGGGTCGCAGATTGGGATTTTGAGGAGTCATCAGTAGCAGTAGAGGAAGATGAGGAAGAATGAGAGAGATCTCCAGAGGATCCCACATGTTTGGACGTCTTTCTGTCGACCTATAAAATTAGCATAAATAATGTGTACATTAAAAACCTCAATAGAAAAGATAATACCAATGTAAGTAGCTGAAATTATGAATATTGGTACAATTGACAGTTATAGTAACCACCCCCAAAAACAGCAACATATGACACCCTGAAAACCAGCGAAGTGAAAAATAGGGACCAGACGTTGCTGTAGCAGGCAGCTGGCCGTCATGAATGATTCTTGTACATCTATGTCTGTTCCTTACTTGACACAGACCTGGCAACTTACTACAGATACTCCCACTACCATTCAACATTATCACACACAATTAATTCACTACAACATACCGAAAGTTCTTCTGAGAAGCATTATGCGTGGTTGTATATACAGGGTCTTACCCAGGGATTTTTCATAGCTAGTACAAGCTGTACTGCGCTCCCTACTTGTGAATATTATTGTAAAAAACAAGAAACACACAGTGTGCTGTGTTTTCACCAAAACATGTGTTTAAGTAAACCTTTTTCTCCCCGAATAAGCAGTTCTCTTACTCATCTATGTATAAAAGCCATGTTTATAAACAACAACTACGTAACGCATATAGGAGCACATACAAATGAGCATGCTTTTGGGAAGTCAGCCAAAAACCATACATCAACAAGTCCAAAAAACCCAGGTGTGTATATAGACTCTCCCAAATACACACACATGTGACTATTACATAACGTTACACCACAAGCCTCATCTGCTTTGCAATCTGATTGGTCAGTTTGTTTTAAACAGTGTATGGCAGTCTTTGAGATACTAGAAGAAAGCTACCTAGTATGTCTGTAGTTGCATTGCACACATACCGTACTGTTAAACTTCACACACTCCCTATGCTACTGACTCAATGATGTAATGCTCTATAGCACACTTGTTTGCATTCATTTGCCAAAAGCACGACATTGTCCCATGTACACTTATAGAGATGTGGTATTCAAGAATATGGATAAGGTGTTGCGCAACATGCGTGCCATACCTTAAACTTAGTAAAACATGAAAGGTTTGGAATTCATGGTCCATGGTGTGTGAATGAATACCAAGCATACCAGAGAGTTACAGACGAGACATTCCTCCAGTCTACAGCTGTGTTGGAGATGGTGATTCAGCAGGTGTCTATGGACAACCTTCTCTCCACACCTCTCGCAGTCCACTGGATACATACGACAGCTGGAGGAATGGTGGCCCTGGGAGGGGGGAAGTTGCAAGCAGTTATAGCGGAGGAAAGATTTCTCCAAGTTTATTAGCTCTCTCCTAAAGGTTTGTAGTTGGTAGCTGGTAGCAACGTTTTAACGGCCTTTTAAAAACCACTGATACACACAAGCCAGTACACATTAGGGATTGCCCATCTAAGACACCTGCACTATCCCATAGCTCTTGTCCCAAGACCCAAACACCTGAGTTTTAATCAACACCACACATTTAACACTTGGCCAGTTTCAATACAGCTATATACACTTAGTACAAGTGCACTTCATCCTCACTCCTCACCAACCTCTAAGTCCTTAGCAACCAGTTTCTCCTGGCAGTGAGAGCAGGTAACCAGGCGATAGAGACACTGGGCGAGGTGGGACTGGAGCTGGATGGCCAGAACCATCTCATGACAGCCTGCGTTTGGACAAGACACTCCTGCAAATTCACACCCTGCAACATGAGACTGCGGGGGAGAGGAGAGAGAGAGAGAGAGAGAGAGAGAGAGAGAGAGGGAGAAGAGAGATGAAGGGACAAGAAGAAGAAGAGGGAGAGAAGAAAGAAAGAGAGATGAGAAAATGGAGTCAGGTGGCAAAGGAGTAAAGAGAAAAGAACAAACATGGGAAGAGAGGAAGAGAAATTTGGTAACACTACAAATAAAGGGAAGCAAAGGAAGCAAAGGAAGGAAGTAAAGGAAGTAAAAGATGAGGAAGTTGAGTGACTAAATCTATTTCCCCATACCATGATGGCTTTATGCAAGTTCAAGTTCGTTTGTTTGTAAAACTTCACACTTGCATCTGCTGGCCAAAAGTGCATCATATGAACCAACCAACCAAAAAATAGAGAAGTTACCCGACAAATCTGATTGGTCAGTTCAAACTAGCTATGCACTGATTGGTCAGTTCAAACTAGCTACTAACCTTGTACAGCTCCAACCTTCCCTGCCAGCTGCAACCAAACTTCTTGTGGCGACAGAGGACGAGAATGGCGTTCACTTCTCTCAGGGCTGCTCTATCTGGATAGTAATGTGTAGTACAGAGAAGCCATATAATATGATAAGCAGGTATTTATCTGATTTGCACAAAATCAACTGTTGCTCCTACATCCTGCTATGCCTAGATATTTTCTACAATTTGGCTCTCCAGCACTTGAGAAAAAAAAGGTTTTACTTTTTCCAACAACTTTGCTAGCTGAAGCAGAATGTTATTCCAGAGTTGGTATAAATGACGCGATGTTACCACGTGACTGTATCACTACCATATCTCTCCTTTTATGGAATACAGTTGATTCACACAGCAAGACTGTTTGTTAAACTCGTGACTTTACATTCGTCATCAACAACAACGAACATAGGAGGAAATTAAGTCTAATTATGGCATCATACATACGAGGGAAAACACTCGTTAGGATTATTTAGTCTTCGGATGGACTTACGTAAGAGGGTTCACTTGTACACATGTTGTATTATACTATCACACTATATAGCAGCAAATCAATGTGCATTATGTCATCATGATGTGTGCCAAGAAATGCTATTGCAGCATATATAGTTGCGACTACACAACATAGCATGAAGAGATATATACTACATTTTGTACGTATATACTTGAGAAGAGATCGTACAATAGAACAACAATTGTGACAAAGAAGAATTGTCCAAATTAGGTAAAGACAAAAACCCTTGACAATGCAACTAAGGAGTGTGGAATGTGCAGTCAGACATTCCATATGTTAGTGGAGAAGGCACCCACATTACTAAACAAGGCAATGTTTCAATAGCACATCCCATCAGCTGATCAAGAAACAATAGTTGCCTACTAACCATGTAGCTCTCAATCAGTCTCTTTGCAATGGTGGACAGATTGAAATCTGAAGATGCCAGCTTCTTGCAGGCACAAACATGCAAACAGGCTTAGCAATGCAAAGTCACCATGACAATGTTGTCCTTGCAGGCATAGACATGCAATTACAAGGCTTAGCCATGACTCAGATGTTACGCAACATCATGCAACAAGAATCACAGGCTCAATGATTGCTGAACTCAGCATGCAATGATTAAGTATAATGTCTTCTGTAATGTATGTGCCTAGGCAGGTGCATTTCTATTTTACACAGTAGCAAATGTATGTACAGCTTTTATCAGTGTAATTGGTTAAAAGCACAATATTTTGTGTATGAAGCATTCATCCAGATTTTTAAATACAGAACTTAACAATGTCAAGTATAATGGAACTAACACATTATCTGTTGTTCCAACTCTACACATTATGATGCAACTACGCTATGTGATGCAACATGGGGAAACAATAGGGAAATGATCAGCCCACGGTTTGATGTGACTGAATCAGCAAGCTAGGTTGACAGATGCAGCAAAAATCACAACTTTTCCGTCATTATTTGATAATATTGATTAACTATGCAGCTATTCTAAGAGCCTATGGGGTCCAGCTGTGTATGTGTATACATTGGTGGAAGAAACAGTCCGTGCTTGTCCGTGCTTGTCCAACTTGTCACATGTGAGTGCCTTTGACCCAAGGAAACATGAACTTATTCCATGGAACTGATACACAACAGGCCAATTCAAAGGAATTGACGACATTACCACTGCACAGCTAAGGACTTGGTCTACCACAAACACCACAGCCAGCCAAAGCTAACCCAGCATCAACAGCATTGCCCCAGCAAGCAACCACAGAGCCAATACAACCACAAAAGCCTCAAACAGCATCCTAAGTCTTCAAAATACAAAATATAGCATTGACATACCTGCCCTTCCTTCACAGTAACGTCGCAGCAATTGCATCTTCCTCCGGGCTTGCTGCAGTAACGATCATATTAACCCTTTGGGTGCCATTTACATATATATATGCACAGAGCCTCCATAAGTGCATAAGAATTTATATATGGCTATAATACTAGGCGCTAATATGTTATACATCAATTTCTGCTTATTTAAGGAGACACCGATGGCGCCCAAAGGGTTAACAATTACGCATGCGCGAACTACACGCGGGCCGTGTGCGCGTCACTCACATCTTTATTTGCTCGAGACACCCTTTGCAGAGCCTGATGCCTTCTTCTGTTTGCATAGGTGTATCCAGAATCAGGTGGCAGTGCGGACAGACATTGGATTCTTTCTTGGCGGTAGCATCCACGAGAGTCACATCAAACCCCATGTTTTTGTTTGTCCTGGCGTATTTCGGTTTCTTTATCGTTAAAAACTACTGAACTACCTGTATATTAGGCTAAAATGTTCAAGAGCGGCCGCCCCCTCGCTCCCTGAAAGACGGCTGCGCTGAAAGTGAGGATCAGAAGGGGAAAATGACGGCTTCTTGCAAGCTGCTGGAGGTGGAACGGAGCTGCGGACCCGCACAGGCAGGCAGCCGCTTAGTGAAGTTACCACATTTCGTTTTCCATTGCGTAAAAGGTAAGTTCCACAGACTCGGCTAGCTCTAGGTAGGTGCACAGCTATAAAAGTCGCATTTTATACCGGTGGTCGAAAGTTGAGGTTTTCCCCGGAAGTCGATGACGTGACGGCGGCGGATCGCTAGCTAGAGAGCTAGAGCGCGGCAGAGCCCAGCATGCACCAGTTCGAGGGGTCGCCTACCGAGCTAGAGCAGCGGGCCGCGCCGGTGATCGAACAATCGTCAGTGCAGTGTGACGGCGAAAGGCACCTATCTCATGATTACAGCTGAAATGAAAAAATCACTGTGCAAGTGTGAATGTAGGAGAAATGGATAATGCTGCAGTTTATTCATAAGAATCAGCAATGTGCCTATATTATAGACTAGTTCAAAAAGCTCCTCTTCCTCTCCCTCTGCCTCCTCTGCCCCCCCTCCCTGCCCCCCTGCCCCCCTTGGGTGGAGGGGTCTTTGGTCTCAGTGTCTCGATCTCATCCGAGTGCTGGAGAAGGTAGCCTGCAGAGCCCTCGAAGAAACACTGGTAGACTTCCTTGGAGAAATTGGAGGATGTCAATGCTGGACCTACTGTCAACCAACCTAGTGGTATTATACAACACAGCAATAATAAACATTTATGGCAATTATACACATCGGCATATTATGTTACAGAATATCCAGAAGATTCTGTGGCAAGTGACCAGCAATATTATTCTCAAGGTTTCTGAATATTAATGACAAATAATGCATGTGTTACAGAACCTTCCAGAAGTTTCTGTGATAAATAAGTATACAACACAGGTTGCTGAGAGTTATAATTGCCGAGCGCATTAGCGTGATTTGCCGCGATATGCGTACATACGTGTCGGTCACGCGAATGTCAATTAGTCACGCTTAGGGCTGGTGCAGCATGTATAATAGTGAATGATGAAACTCTCAGGGGGAAATCGAAGGGAAAACCCCTCAGGTAAGTAGACAGTGCAAATGATGCAAAAGAGGTTAAAGTCTTGCAAATCAAACCCTGCCCTTAGAATTGCAGCCCCATCCTTCTGCATGCAATAAACCCAACTGCCAAAGTGCGTGGTACATCGCCATAGATACTATTACACAGTATCCATGACGAAGCTACGTATATAGTACAGTAGTATCTATGACGAAACTAGTACATTAATAGATGGTTGGCTGGTACCGGACCTGGGCGTATGGAGTTATCGGTTCCAAATAGGTGGAGTCTGCGTCGACCGAGGCAGAAGTGCTCTATGATGTGGAAGATCTCCTCCGGTTTCGAAATATCTCCTGCAAAATAGAAGAGAAGGTATATATGGTATTTGCAGTGAAACACAGCTTCACAGAAAGGGCACACAGCAGCATGCAAAGCTTTTGCAGTTTGTGTTCTAAAGTATGTACATATGAGGTCAAAGACAGGGTGTATGAACAGAGGGCTCTGGACACCATTGTATAATCACAGGCTTGGCATGGGGGAACATCAGGTCAACATGAGATCGTAAGATGCAGTCTTTGCAGGTGTCTGTGTTGGGGGAATTCCCCAGGGGAATACCCCTCTCTTTTGTTCCAATTGTATACATGATGATTGTGGCTGAAGTGCAGCTTTTAAAATGAGAGCTTTTGAGGGCTCACTTCATTTGCCAAGCATAGCCTTTACATCAGTACATCAGTACAGATGGGAGGGCAAATAACCCAAAGAGAGTCATTCTACCTATTGGTGTTTCTTCAGTTATAATGATGTCCAGATCGATGTTAGCGTGGATGAAATGACCATCTTGATTCCTGCGAACAGTTCCCTTTATTCCCATCAGACAATGCTCCTGGGAGAGAAATAGGGACAAGTCAAACAGAAATTTTACATTAACGAATGCAACACATTATTGGCAAGCAAACATGAATAGTTCCCATTTTTTCTCAATCTTACAACATTAAGGTACATGCAGTCCCAGAAGAACATGCCAAATTACTACAACATTCCAGTGATTAGTCTAAAAAATGGCTCCACCCTATTATCTAAATACCATTGACCAGAAGTTACTGTAGCTAAAACCTCAATACTTGTGGGAGATGTATATAGGGAGTTTTGGAACAGTGCCATGTACAAACCAAGGGAGTGGCATATACCATGGTAAGTGGTGGTAGATAGGTATGGGCTAGGAGCGTGATGTGGTTATTTGTATAGTTTTACCCCATCAACAGCACATCTCTATTATACGGTATGATTTATTGGTACCCACTCTGTAAATCCTAGCTGCGGGCTAGTCACTTCCTAATCAACACCCAACTTTTGCTTTCCTTATATGGAATTCAGGCATTGTGCTGGAGAAGTACCAATTAGGTTTACTGATGATGGCAAGTAGCTCTATTCCATCATAGAGCAACTTGCCCGTCATCAAACCTAACCTAATACATATATACTGTAATAGTGATGGTGGTTATGGTAAGGAAAGCCCCCATAATTAGCAACAGTGAAAACAAACGCCACAAAACAAATCCCTCCCCACTTTTCTTAGAGGTGCAAACAGGTTTGTGGGAAGAATTTTTATTTCTCACACACCTACTTGCAGTCTCACATATCCTAATGCCGTGTTCTAGCATAAAAATCACAGAGCGGTGCTATCTGGGGGCTGGGGGGGGCTTGTGGGGGGTCTGTGGGGGGGCTGGGGCTTGGCTGGGGTGGCGGGGCTGCTGGGGTGGGGGGGGGGGGGGGTGTGGGGGCTGGTTCTGGGGGGGGGGTGGGTTGGTGTGTGGGGGCTGTGGGGGGGCTGCTTGGGTCTGGCTTCTGGGGGGCTTCTGTGGCTGGGCTGCTGGGGGGGTGGGTGTGGGTTCACGCTAGTGGGGTCTGGGGAAAATTTAGCATTTAGACTCTCAGAGATTGGAATCTGGGGGAATTTGAGGCAAATGTGTTAAAATGAACGACACTACTCTTCCACGCAGGATTTAGCCTGTCTTGTGCTTCTCCTACTTTCCTTGACACAGCTGGAACTAGCGTTTCTGCGCTTATCTCTGACCGCGGTGGTGAAACACGGTGGGCAGCTTTTTATAAACTTACGTAAAACTGTGAATACTTATTCGAGCGCGTGCGCATAAGAGCGGCGGGCAGTTGCAATAAGAGCGAGCGGATGGACTATAGCGCGGCGCTGCAACCGCTCTTTCCGCGCTTTAACGAGAACCCTGTAATGTTTAGATTAAGAATAGCGCATTCTGTTAGTGAGCAGTCGAGAATGATAATTCCTACTGCTAAATCTGAGGATATCCAAATCCCTTAATTCATGTCCTATTTACATAATCCATACCATGGTTGGAACATTATACTAAAGCTCCAGACCAAGGCTCTCAGAGTGAGAGAGGAGGATGTGGAGCTGTCCCATTTCTGTTATAACATATTTGATGCTTATTTAGTAAATTCCAATGCTTCGATATATGCAAACCTATCATAATATATTGTATGTATCACACCAAACATGGCAGAATTGTACGAGTTTCTAATTACCTTGGTATTTTGCAGAATGCTCTCTGCTCGATATGTTGGTTATTTTTTTACTGGGTTTCTTGTTTAGTTTTTTAAAAAACCCAACTATCTCTTCCCACCTTCTGTAGCCCCATTTCCTTGAGATCAACACTGCATACATGTCTAGACGGAATAAATTAATTAATTCCCTATACAATTTCGCTATGATGTCTCGCAGCAAACCTCTTTAGGCCAAGGCTATATGCACGGTCCGAAAACAGTATATTCACTTTTCTACAACAAAATATTTCTTAGTTTACGACAAAAATAATTATATGTGTCCTTGCCTGTGTTTTACGACAATTTCTATTTCTCTAATTTCTTGCTCCCTCTTAATTTCTTTTCTGTCTGCTTAGTGCATTAGTCTAGTGTGAGGGTCATGATTTTATGACCCTATAAAAACCTTAACAAACAAACAGGTTGTTTGTTGTGATGAGTCAGGTAATAAACATAACGGTAAAGACGAGTATTAAGACTTGTTTAGCATATGGTGGCCCTGGGCTGTTTTGGTCCTCTCACCGAGTCAAATATATAATTCATTAACAAAGGAAAATGACTCATCAAAAACAATTGTCCATCATGATTAATGCCGTGCCTAAAACACATATCAACTATCAAAAAAGACCAAGTTGCACACACTTCCTGACTAAACCCACTTTCTGTCAGTTTTATCCCTTTCTCTCTCTAGCTTACATGTAGGGGGTGTTTTCCCTATGTATGTATGTACCTCAAAGTCCACTGACGTTTTATACTACCATCAGGAGTGCATATGCTCTAAATATAATGTGAGATAAGGTTAGTCTCATTATTATTATTAATCTAGGCAGTGTTGAAAATGAATCTCACCCTAAAGTCATGTTATATTGTCATTGGTAAATACCTCTCTGTGGGCCGGCCCAGGTCCAGTCCCTACTGACCACACCAGAGGAGAGGAATCCTTTGAGCTCCAAAATCCTCCAGTTTCAACGCATTATCTGACGAGAGAACCGAATGCACAAAACAATGTGTAGTTTGAGAAAAAACCAAGTCGAAAAACTATGAAAACCATTGTATAAAACATTCTATCAATAATTTACGCTTGCTCAGAGGCTATATTGATAATATTAACTGTGCACGCCTACAATTACCGTCAATGCACCCACCACCCACCACCCAACCAACCACGTAAACAGTACACGCAGACAATGAATAAACTATACACTATGACCCTCACCCCTTATAAAAACCATCTGACTTGCCAAACTGTGGGTGGTTTTGTTTCAACCTAAACAACTGTCGCCCACAATTTATCGGTACAAAGCACTTAGCGTGGTAAATGTTTGAAGTCACTTAGAATAATTATTTTAATAACACAAGCGCCCACACAAGAGGACAAGCCAACATGTGTGTCCATTTTGAGGCAATCACGTTTGCACTGACGTCAGCGATACAACAACCCTCCAACTCCCCTCCCGCACCCCCCACTCCCTCACTTCCCTTACCCCCCTCCCTCCTTCCACCTCTAATCCTACACTCCTCTCCCCGTCCCCCACCATCCTCTCTCATCTTCCACTCCTCCCCCCCACCCCCCCCCACCCCAAACCCACCCCACCATACCTAAAACACTTACCACACCCCCACCTCAAGCTCTCCGCTTGGTATTCCCTCCATGGACGGCCTCCACCACATCACATCAAACTTGACCCTCCGTAAACCAAATAAATCGAAACTCGTCAGTCGTCTGCAGGTACATTGGCTGGCGGCCCCCTTGCTTTACTGTCCGCCCTGTACATGTGGAGAGATCATACTGTGAATATTCGATACTCTACACAACATGCAAATGAATTTGGCGAGCGAGCGTGAGCATTAAAATTATAAAAACAAAAAAAAAAAAAATTATAAGGAAACATTGCAGTGGCAAAATAATAGGAAAAAATCCCCGCATTCAGTACGCTCGCCTTCACTCCCATGAATATCTTATCATACTAATGTCCAATCTATAAACCGTGAACTACTATACAAAAACTAGACCATGGGAAAGAACACATATTCCTGTTACACCGATATCAAGCTCTGGCTCAGGTTCAAACTTATATAATAATGATAAGAGGATCTTAAATGGATCCTACCATGGAAATGAATATTGTGAATTCCTGTGAACGTGTTTAATCATGTGGTACTCTAGTATAATAGTAACTACATCAACTCTTTACTCGAAAAAGTTGCTGCCATCTATCCGAATTGATTGAGAAATGAATTCTATAGCAATGAGAACAAATCTCAGACACTTAGCCAATCACTCGGATGACTACAACAATAGCTCCAATGAACATTAGCAAGTGCACATTAGATATTACTTGCGCTTTACAAAATGATGCTAGAACCTTCATTAACTAGGTTTATACATGTTGAATCACTTGCTACCAAACCTTCATTCAGTTAGATGTTTTTAGATCACTTGATACCTACAAAAAAAAACCCGTGCATCGAACCTTCAATCCCCTCATAGTTTCCCTCATTTGGGGTATTCCCTGACCTCTCTTCCAATCCCCACAATCTCTGATGAAGTTCTGCGGTCTCTGACACGTGTCCACAAGTGCTGGTATAGTCGTTTTGGGGGTGCACTCTGGGTTCCCCTGCACAGGAGCCAGGAAGAATAGGTTTTAATATGGTAATGCAAAACTGCTCCGAATTTTTTAAATAATCAAGATCTTAAAACCTTTCGCAAAACTTGGTTTTTCCACCAGGAAGCATGTTTCCAACTGCATTGTAAAAACCTTTTCTCCGTGAAATTTTGTTTTGACGTCTATAGTCATTTGCTAACGTTATTGTTTGAAAGTTTTAGTTCTCCTGTACAGAGGAAAA
>CASHTH010002288.1:0-33170 GCA_030341885.1 Geodia barretti
AGTTTTGAGGCGTTTTGTACGCGGATCACGTGAGATTTCACCCGTGTCATCCCTATATAGAGCGTCTACCGACGCTCTGATAACTTCATTTTAAAAAGTTCGCCAATCATCCTCCTGTAAATAGTATACACCTCTGTCTATTTTACCCAGGTGGAAATTAATGATCTTTTTTCTGCAGGCCAATGCATTTCGTAATGCCCACAAGATCTATGTAAATGGATCAGACGTCCCGGATGCTGTGGCCTCGTTTGCGGACCTCTATGAGCACTACAACCTCCCCTCTTACCTCCGGAGAAACGTTGCCAGTGCTGGCTACCTTAAACCCACTCCCATCCAGATGCAGGCCATTCCTCTCATGTTGCATGTGAGTCAGTATCATAAGAACACTCGTATATGCCATGTGTAGTTGGAATAGAGTACAAGATTGCACAGCATTTTTTGCTCTTCCCCATTCCTCCCACACACACACACCACACACACATGCACACATCCAGGGTCGCGAGGTACTGGCGTGTGCCCCAACTGGTTCAGGGAAGACAGCTGCCTTCATAATACCCATCCTTGTCCACCTCAAGGTATATACAGTAGTCAAGACATTAGTACAATAACATTCTATATAAGTGAATGTGTACGAAAGTTTACGAACCAACTGCTCAGTTTTCTGTACTATATGAAGACGTGTTCTGCTCTCGTTGGTACATAAGGGGTTAATTCTTGTCCCCAGGAGCCGGCAAAGGTGGGATTCCGAGCGGTGATAGTCTCCCCTACAAGAGAACTGGCTCAGCAGACATACCGAGAGTGCTCCCGGCTCTGCGTGGGGTCGGGGTTCAAAGTCCACGTCCTCACAAAGGCTAAAGCGTCGGCAAACTCTTTTGGACCGTCTTCATCTCAGAGATTTGGTAAACAGATCCGATCTTCCCCTTGACAGATGTACCCAGTATTGTGTGTGTACAGATATTCTGGTGACCACACCCAGTAGACTGGTCCACATGTTATCCCAGGAACCACCTGCCATCCAACTCAACAGGTTATCTATTGCAGTCAACTAGCCATTGGGGAGTTTTGTCAATGAACCAAATTGTAGAGGAAGTCTTACCTGTGCATGTTTATGTGCAAGGATCCAATTATGGGGCAAGCAGTCCACTAATGTTGACACATTGTCAAATTTTTTTTATCCGTAATGCTGCTATTACTGACCGTTCATTGTCATTGTATTGTATATGTGTAGTGTGGAGTGGCTGGTTTTGGACGAGGCAGACAAACTGTTTGAAGACGGACCAAGTGATTCTGGTTTCAGGAATCAGGTACTACTGTACTGTATTTCCACTTATCAAAACATGTTACTATACTCTACAACGATGAAGTGTGTAATTTTGCACTGCACTTACTGTCACGGACCGGTAATTCAGGATGGTTGGTTGGCCTGTACTTCGATCCCCCTTACTTGTACTTGATTAAAGTACGAAAAGTTTGGGGCACCCTATTTGTAATTGTTTGGACTGCAATCTTGATCTCTAGTACTGGAATTGAGAATGATTTTTTGGTCTGTCTTTCTACCCACTTGCTTGATTAAAGTACGAAAAATCTAGGCCACCTTCCTATTTTCCACCATCACTCCATATGATTGTTTGCACTGCACACTCAAGCAATAGTCAAGGTATTCAGGGTGGTTGGTTGGTCTGTCGTTCTCCCAACTTGCCTGCTAAAAGTACGAGAAGTTTAGGCCTTCTTTAGCATGAGGACCCTGTAGTTATGCTGTAGTTATGTGAGAACGCAAACATGGGCCAACAATGTGAATAATTCTCTCCACTTGTATTGCTGCAGGTTGCTCAGATATATTCGGCATGCGACAACCCAAAGGTGAAGCATGCTCTATTTAGTGCCACCCTGGGTCAGGGGTGGAGGAGTTCTGCCACGCCTACTTCACCACTCCAGTCAGGATCATCGTCGGCCTCAAGTGAGCCTCTTTCACTTCACTATAGCAGGCTTTGTTTAGTTTAGTATGTAGCATAGCACAGACTTCTATTTGGCAGTTGAAATGCAATGCTCTGTTGCAGGAACACAGCGACGGATGCAGTGAAACAAGAACTACTGTTTGTGGGGCAAGAGAGTGGGAAACTCCTGGCAATTAGGAATCTCGTGAAACAAGTCAGTAAAATGTAGTCGCCATCTCTCTTTGGTCTTATTCTCTCTCTCCTTGGCATATATAAACAGTAGATGGCACATGTAAGAGAGTATTGTGCATACAAAAGGAAGTAATTAAGGGAGTATTACCTAATGAAGGGAAGGTACTATCCCCTTAGTTGTATTTCCACCCTCTCTCTTTCTCCCTCCCTTTCCCCTTTTCTTCTAAATTCTCTCTCTCTTGTCTCCCCCAACCTCCAGGGATTCACTCCTCCGCTGCTGGTGTTCATTCAGAGCAAGGAGAGGGCTAAAGAGCTGTTCCACGAGCTCATCTACGACGGTCTAAACGTGGAGGTCATTCACGCCGACAGGACTCAGGCTCAGAGAGACAACATCATCAAGAGCTTCAGAGCCGGCAGAGTTAGTCTTACAGCAGCAGTTTTTATAATGGGGGTGGAGAAAAGGAACTTGCACAGTCTTTTGGGAAACATTTGCGAAAGTCTAAAGTTTGGCAATCCACAGTCGCAGTGGTCCATTGGTTTATACTATTAGTCAGTCTACAGTCCTTTCACAATGAGTGCAGAGTATACACGACAATAGTACATCTACTGACAGTGATACTGTCGTTCTTCAGATATGGATTCTGATCTGTACCGATCTGATGGGACGAGGGATGGACTTCAAGGGAGTCAACATGGTCATCAACTATGACTTCCCTCCTTCAGCCATCAGCTACATACACAGGATTGGTGAGACAGTCTATATATTTATACAGCTAGGGTGTTGCCAAGATAGCCATGAAGTCCATGGCTTGCATTAGGTATGTACATGTATTGGTGAGATAGAAGCTAGTAGGACAGTCATTACAGTCTAGGGTTTTGTTCACCAGGTCGTACTGGGCGTGCTGGAAGACAGGGTCAGGCCATCACTTTCTTTACCGAAGATGACGCCATCAACCTTCGCAGGTAACTGAGGCTTGGTTCACAATACGTCGCACGCATTGCCACGTCGTTCTATCTTTGTGGCATGGCACGACAGGCCGACATTTTACCCTACATATTTCTCTTCCCCCCACCCTCACCATAATGACTGTCTCCATGTATTGGTCCATTGTACAGTATAGCAGACCTGATGCGGGCCTCGGGCTGCGAGGTACCTGACTGGATGCTGAACATGAAGAAACCCTCCAAGTAAGTCTGTTGAGGCTAACTGGCCACATACGTAATTTCTTAGCTCTCAAATGCCTTGAATAAAGTTGTGAAGTGGGAAACATGAGTGTGTACAGAGTCAGTGGCAAAGATGTTGGCAATTTTACCATGTACCTAGCTGCACCGTCGTTTCCCTTGTGATGACTCCTATATATACACACCTGCAGAGCTACGAAGAAGAGACTGTCTCAGAAGCCAGTCAAGAGGGAGAGAATCGCGACAGTCACTCACTACGACCTGCAGAGAGCCCGAAAGAGAAAGGAGATGGTCCTGGCAAGCAAACGTGAAACAAACTCATCTGCAGACTAACTCTTTGCAGTTAAATCACCACTTTCAATCTTTGTCCCTAGATTTTCACCTACAAGACAGTCATTATCATTAACCCTCGGTGCGCATGTGCAGTGAGGGTTACAGTAGTTGGTTTAATAGGTGTACTAACTGGTCAAAGGAGTGATACATATATCCACAAGGGCTTACTTGGGACTTGCAAAACACGGGAGCATATGCACGACGGTGGTGAAAGGACTACAACAGATGGTACAAAAGTTATCAAATGGTATCAAAAATAATAATGTATGGCATAATGCAGCACAACCTGTGCCATCCCTGTAATTATACTATATAAGTACTTAGTGACTTCATGTCCCATGTCCTCCTCCTGAAGAGTCTGATCACTTCTGGCAGATCCAGGTGATGACCACCAAACCTGGGGGGAAGTTTGCCTAGAATATTAATCCTATTACCGCTAAATACATGAATTCATGTACAAGCGGTACAGCCAAGGTACCGCGTATCACATAATAATCTGGACACAAAATCTTACCCTTCTTTCTAGTCGATGTCCTCGCAAACATAGTGTCATGGTTGGCCCACGTAGCGGACTGAGAATCCGGTCCACGAACCCTGCCGCGTATGTTTCTCCGTCTGCCGTGTCGATGTCGTATATACCCATCGTCGCTTGCCATACTCCCGCTAGAAACGGACGTGCAGATTCCGTCCCTACATCGATCCCAGACCCCACCTGCAAGCTCTGCGGATCAGGACCAGAAGATGCAACTCACGTACTGCCCCGCCGTCTCTACAGCCTGTATTCGCCAGCGCTACCGGACCCTGACAGCTTTGCCGTACCCAGACTACGCCCTCTCTCGAGGAAAAGGCGTCCCACCACTCTGACCACTGCAGCGAGAGATAATCTACCACCTTCATTCTGAACGCCTTCGCCGACAACTTGCCCTCATTGACTCGCCCACCCAATAGGCTACTCTCATTTAGTGGAGGTTACAAAGAAGGCCACTGTCCCCTACCCCTGCCGGCCCCGCCTCCGCATCCTCGATCCCGCCGCTCTTCCCCGCGGTAATTTGTTCGCGCACGGTAATAAGCGAATGCGCTAAGAGGGTTAAAACATCTTCTTTCGATAACAGCACCTGTTGTATATAGATAGATGGAACTATCTACGGTAATTGTCTGTGCTGGTGAAGTAGTAGCTGGTGAACTTGGTAACAACATAGTTGTGTTACTTGGTGGATCTGGTGCAGGAGAGAACTCTGCATGAAACAAAAGTGCACTGGACACATTTCATTTCGGTGACTATATTCTTTACCTTCTGGCACTTGGATATCACCTGGTGTGCTATCATTGGTGCCATTGATCTCACGACTCGCAATGCATACACCTTTTGGAGTAGTGTTGTAGGAGGAGCTCTGACCGGAGACCATGTCATTGACCAGGGTCTGAACAGTGAAAGTTTGTCTCCTGCAGTCGTCCAGGACTTGCGACACATTGAGACTGGTCTCATTTGCGGACCATGTCTCTCCATTTTCTCCACTCTCCATGTCTCTCACTGTCACGAAGTAGGAGATGTTGTAGTTAGTGAAGACTCGAAAGCCAGCAGGCAGAGCAGGTAGATGTAACACATGGTCCCACTGAAGGGTATCTATCCGCAAGGTAATCTCCGTGGGAGCTGGGATTTCGTCAGCATCTGACAAAATTTAGAGGCAATTTTTCAAAGCAAAAACATTAATTTTAGCTCACCATACACAGCAAATGTTACATTTAACAGCAGATTTCCATTTGCTCTGCACAAGCAGCTGAAAAATTTGGCCGACTGTGTGACATTGTGTCCAATCATGACCTCTGGACCTTCTTTGATCACTTTTTCTTGTGAGATGCCTTCAACACTGACTTCGATTGCCCACATGCAGGTACCCTCATACTGGAGAGTAACTGAAGTGTCATGTAGTATGCCGACCTGCACATACTGTGTCCCTGTGGTGAGAAACGTAGTCAGTATATACTTAATACATTATGTAGCAAGTGGTGGAAGACATTCAATTTAGTCCTAGCAGTCCACTTTGAACTGAGATCACACCTGACTAGGAAAAGGCTAGCTATAAGAAGTGCAGTGACTGTGGCATGCTGTGCTTCGAAGTAGAGGGGTATGACCATGTACCCAGGAGACCGAGATTTTTACTGCCCCCTTGTTGATTGGGGATTTCAAACATCACTCGTTGTTTAGCTCTGTCCTGTAGAAACTGCTGGAAGTGGATTGGACAAGAGCAAGCTTCATGCTACCTTGGACATCGTAGGCAACGTAGGAAGTGTGGGATTGTGAAGCAGCTGTTTGATGATGCCATGTGGACTTATGTATTATTGGCCATTGGCAGTGCGCAGCCATAACAATGACTCATGCAAAGTGGTCGTTTCAATACTGCTTGAAAACGGGACCAGTCCTTCGTCAATGAAAAGCACTAAAGTGCAAACCCTTGGCGAACTGCGCATGCACGGTACCACTAATTGATGGGCTGGGCTATTAGTATGCGTTTACTCGTGGTGGTCTCCCGCTAGTAGCTCGCGGAGAGTCTGACACGGGCTAGCTACAGTAGTAGATATCATGCGGGAGTCGATACACGCCCTTTGTTGTGACTTCTTATGCCTTCAAGATACACAGAGCAAGCGGGCCCGGTCGAGGTAAGCTTGTGCTAATTAGCGCATGCGCATTTTCCGCAGCGATAAAAATGGCCGACTACGCATTCCGTACTGACCTTCATTGCCCGTTAAGTAAGTTGTATCGTTTGTGAGACGAACGAACATTGGAGAAGTGAGACGTTTAGTAACAGACAGACACACACACACAGACACACAGACCCGACTACCGTACCCTCGCTGCGCATGTGCGCCGAGGGTAATGAACATTTAGATCGCCATTTTGATTGCCATTTTGATTGCCACAGCTGCTCTGTCAAAACAGTAACACACTCATCCCAACTTTG
This sequence comes from Geodia barretti, assembly GCA_030341885.1. NCBI lineage: Eukaryota > Metazoa > Porifera > Demospongiae > Tetractinellida > Geodiidae > Geodia > Geodia barretti. The sequence goes on from CASHTH010002288.1 coordinate 6,602, forward strand.
TTTACGGAACTCAATGGCCAAATTTGGTATTGTGAAGTATTCACTATATAGGCTAATACTCACTGGTGTGCATGCTCCTCATAACAGGAAAAAAGAGCCACAGACAAATTACGCCAAACAGGAATAGATCATCCACTCACTGGAATGACATATCCCAAAGTCAAAGAGATAATATGATGAAGGACCAACTCTTTTGCACACTATAGAGGCCCTCTACATCAGCTGTAGCTCAATGGACTAGCTCCTTAATCACACTTATAAGGTAAGAGGCAATTAGTGTCCACCTTCTCCAGTTACTGGAGCAATTTCAGAAGCACAGCTTCTATGATAACTCCAGTACCTTGCTGCAAGCAGGCGAGTGCTTTTGTGCGTCTCCAGCAGACCATGGTACAACATAATCATACTATCCCAACAAAAAAGAAGCGCTTCCTGGTACGACTCGACAGAGAAGCATGCCACTCATCCTGGTACAAGCCTCTTTAGGATATGAGTCAACTGTGTCATTTGTCCTGGTACCACCGTAGGTACAGGTGCAAACAGGCTGTCATTGGGGGAACCACCCATATTTCATGCCTAACCTTGAAATTGCTCTGGCGAAACAAATATTTTGGGGTCCAAATAGTGTGTAACAGCCATTTTTCCACGTGATTTGACCAGACCGGGCTGGTATATACCCGTGCCTATCTGTGCGGGCATGAAGATAACCCCCAAGCTACAAAGTGGCTGTTTTTTTATAGGAAATTGTGTAACCGCTCCCTACTGCGCTCTTACATCTGTTGCGCAATTTTTCTTCAAAACCACTTGACTACCACAAGAACAAATGGCTGGCGACACAACCTAGTGGTGTCAACAGGCGATTTTCCATTTGTTTCTATCCGGGGATGCTACACATACCTTGTTGTATATATACGTGATTCTAAAACCGACAGCCATTACAGGTGGCGTGTGCACGCTCCCGCAATTTTACGCGTCAGTAGTATAGTAGTACTACGTGCTACGTATCCATACAGGTGGCGGGAGGCAGCCTCTCGCTTCAGAAACAGCCGAGTAGCGGGAAACACGCCTTTCTCGGCGCAGGGGACCTGCGACTAAAGCTCGCAGGAGGCAGCGTCTCGCTTCAAAAGCAGCAAAGGAGCGCCCCTCCCTAGCAACTGTGCGGGCACAGCGCGCAGCATCACACGCACCATGCTCACCAACGGCTGTATATCCGCACTTGGGTCGCTCCCGCTCGCCAAAACCGCTTAGTATTCATCTAGTAGGCAGTTTACTTTCTTAGAGAGGGGCTGTACCGAGACTAGTGTTCACCTCCTCTACTCACCCGCCTGTCCGATTATTGGAGTGATAAGGCACAAGGAAAACAAGAAAATGCGCCCCATCTCGGTCCACTGCAACATCCTTAACGTCCAGCGTCTTTCACTGACACCTGCACACATGATTCTAATTAACGCTCATCTGCACATGAAATAGGAGCGCCCTGCGCGCATGCGCGCACCTTAGCCCCATACTATAAAGGCGGCTGGCTAGACCATGAGCTCTTCATTATGGCCTCGTTGTTTGTATGCGGAGCAGCAAGTATGCATTGCATGACGAACTCACGATGGAATATATACCTATTGGTGTTTCTTGCCGCAGAGACACAATATGTACGAACCGCAGGTATACTAAGAAACTCTTCAGTGACTCTGCACTATTACAACGGTTCCTGTAAGTGGATTATAACTGTAGTAGAATTGTTTGAAATAGAAATTGGAGAAGGTCCAGAAAGCACAATTACCAGACAAACAACAAACTTGTTTAATCACTTTGGCTGGAAGTGTGAAGCAAATGGAACTCTGCTGTTAGATGCAGCATTTACTGTGTATGGTGAGCTAAAATTAATGTTTTTTGCTTTGAAATTGCCTCTATATTTAATATCAGATGCTGACGAAATCCCAGCTCCCACGGAGATTACCTTGCGGATAGATACCCTTCAGTGGGACCATGTGTTACATCTACCTGCTTTGCCTGCTGGGTTTCGAGTCTTCATTAACTACAACGTCTCCTACCTCGTGACAGTGAGAGACATAGAGACTGGAAGGAAGGGAGAGACATTGTTCGCAAATGAGACAAGTCTCAATGTGTCGCAAGTCCTGGACGACTGCAGGAGACAAGAGTTCACTGTTCAGATCCTGGTCAATGACATCCTCTCCAGTCAGAGCTCCTTCTACAACACTACCCCCACCTGTGAGTGAATGTTTGGCACAGGATGTTTATAGTATAATATTATAAATATATATATATATAATATATACATATATAGCTCCAGGTTTCTTTAGGATGCTACCACTGCTAGTGGTACAAGAAGGCAGAATCACAATAGAGGTAAAAAAACCATGAAAGCAATACTGTATTGATGGTTGCTGATTTTCCTTTATCACAGGTGCTGTTTTATCTTGAGGGGAGACAATGTCTGTCTCAGTTCCACCTTATCATAAATGGACTGGTCAACATTTCTCTCAACGTCACCAGTTCTGACAGACAGAGAGGGGAGTTGACCTACGATCTCTCTACCTACACGACTCCAGAGGGTGTATGCAGTGTGAGTGGTGAGATCTATGGCACCAATGATTTTGGAGATAGCACACCAGTAGATATCCAACTGCCAGAAGGTAAAAGTTACAATGTCACTGGCTGATGTCTGTTTACTTATGGCACACAGAATGTCAATCAATGAGGCAAGACCTATTTACACCCTCAACAGCTATAAAGACACTGATATCAACACCCACCATCACCTTATCGAAACCACCTGATGTTGTTCCTATTTATATTATAGGTATGGTCCATGTTGGAATAATTTTACACCAGTCCATGTGTTTTTATTACAGCAGTGTCTATGCCAATGATGGTACTTGCAGTTGCAACCTGTCTTTTTATCATTTTTATTGCCATGAAATGCAGAGGTAATTTTTAAAACGGATTTTGGTCACATAAGGGATTAAAATTATCCCCGTGTCTGCAGGTAAAAAGAGTGTGGTGACAGAGGATGTCTCACTGCAGAAAAATGAGGCATACTGTACAGTCACTACCAGAGTTCCAATGAAGAGAAATGAGGCATATGAGACAGTACTAAGAGCCAACGAGGACAGTGAAAGTGGCTACGAGATTGTATAATAAGCATTGAAAATGGGAGACGAGGAAGCTATTTCACACTTCCATTCTAAACATACCTGGTACAGATAACAAGACATTTGAAGGGACTCTCCTCCTAGTATATATATAGGCTGTTTTGACACACACCGATTTTTGTGAAGGGAGGAGAGTTTAAACCACCAAGGGCTGAGTGCGTGCCCTAAAATTTTCCCACATTGCTTCATGGGAACATATTTCCAGGATGGTATATTACACAAGGTAGAGGAAAGGGCTAGGAGGCATTAGAGCTCACTCACGCTGAATTTCGTGTCTTCTAAATCTAGTAGATTTCACGTTTTCGTGTATTCTAAGTGCCCGGGGCGTTTTTTGTGCGCGCGCATATAGTAGGTGCGCGTTAATTAGAAAACCACGCGCTGAGTTCAACATAGTATTACAGGGAAAGGAGGAGAGGCGGCGTAGCTGGTCCCGTGCACATGCGCATGCTCGTCGTTAGACGGCGGTGGTGGCTGAGCCGTAGCGTCAGTTTCGTAGCTGTCACTTGCCTCTAGCAGTATACGTCGTTGTGGCTGTCTTCTTGCGAGTCTTCCAACCACTCCATGATGTCTTCGCAAAACATCGCGTTTTGGTTGCTAAGGGCGCGCAGAGCCTGCGCCCGCTCTAAATAAGTTAGGCAGGCTCGTCCAATGAAATCTACGCGATTTAGAAGGCCTCGGGCCCTTAGTAGCGTCCTCGCTACGCTCGGACGCTACAGCCCAGGGCCCTCGGCCTTCTAAATCGCGTAGATTTCACGGACTCACTGTCTAACTATTATATAGTTGATCACTTAAGGGTCACAAAGCGGGGACACACGGAGTGATTTTTCAACAAAAGTAGTGATGAGCTAACAGACATGTTTCTCTGTGTGATTAATCAGTTATTGGTTCTTGGAAAGTTGCAAGCTGGGTTAATAAAAGAACAGCCAGTTTTACTTTTCCCAGTACGGCCGTAATGCAAAGGGTTTCCCAGTAATGGACGAGCGAAGCAAGCCTACCTAGTCGTTTCAATGCGGGAATTTACGTGACGGCTCTGAAGGGCACTGCACATACTGTAACGTTTACCTAATTCTAAATACGGTCAAAACACTTATGAAATATTGAACTGCTCGCACTCGCTCGCCAACAATGCGTTGCATTCTCATTATGTGCATGTTCTGTGTCAGCAGCTTTACTCCATGTTAACAGTAAGGTGTATACAGCAGACATGAATCATTACATTAGGACCACTGTATCGTAATGATCTCTGCCTACGATGTCGTTTGATGTTGTGGTGGTTGTGTTGGGAGAGGAGATGGTCCTGGCTAGCAAACAACGTGAAACAAACTCAGACTAGCTGGTTTTCCTCGTATTATTCTGTTTTATCAGAACACTGGTGATCCTATAATTTCCAGGTAGAATTTATTGTTGTTGTGCCCCAATGCCCGAATCTATAATGTACGCCACTGAACTGATTCGAGCTTGTTTTACTTCACGCAACATTGGCCATAGACTTTATAAGTTTTTTATCATCACAGGGGCTTCTCAGTGATCAGACAATATATTTCTAGTATATATGTACAATAAATTATTGCATGTTCCGTGGCAGCAGTCCACAGTCCAATGTGTATGTAGCAGACACGAATCATGATAAAGCATTAGATCATGCGGGACCACGGTATATATATATATCGTAGTGACGTGTCTCTTCTCATGATGTCGTCTGATGTTGTGGCTGTTGTGATGGAGTAGTGCTAGTGGAGTCCTCGTCGGCCGTACCCTCGGCCTCCTGTGCTATCTTGGCGAGCGTCAGCTTCAGGTCGTTCACACAGCCACTGGGAATGAGGATACCTGTGTACAGATATATATATATTATATATACACACACAGGGAATTCTAAAGGCAGTGTCAAATGGAGGATTGTGAACTGGTATAATATGCTAGCCACACCACCAAAATCAGGTGTACATAATATACTGGACAGTGGGGCACTCGGAAAAGAATGGCTCAACATCAAGTTCCAAGCACACATTGTTTTGCAATTTTCAGGGTTAAGCCTCAAGCAGTGATGATGGTTAAACCATGAAAACAACTGGAACACAATGTGCACCACAAGGAGGTCCTGTAATCTATATATGGAGTCGGCAAACCTCATTCTCTCACAGAACAACACAATTCCCACTGTGATAGACTCACCGACAAGTCTCTTCCACGAGGTCTGGACTCTGGCAATCTGCATCCTGCTGTTGTGGCTGCTGTGTCTGCCCAGGACCCCCTCCAGGTGAGTCCACACCCCGAGCACCGAGCCTCCCAGTATGTAGTAGTGTCTCCTCCGCAGTCCCACCTCACACGGCTGGCCCGGAGACGACAACTTGCACCGTCCCTGCCTGCGGGCACAAAATACATACTTACTTAGTATATTATTATTAGTCAGTGTCAGGCTCTTTATATATAAATGAAGGAACATTGCCTGTGTGGGTAATACACGATCACAAACTTCACATTACAGTGAATGGCTCAAAAAGTCATGATCTTTACTTGTGGATGTTAACATGCACTTCTACATACAAGCTGATCTGTGCGTAAATGCCTCATTCGTGCAAGAGTTAATACACTGACTGACAGACTGACCAGAAGGCATGGCTGCAGACCGAGAGAGAGGACTGGTACTGCATGCCCCACCATTTCTCCGCCTCCTCCTCCTCTCCCACCTTGGTGTACTTCTTCTGGAGGACCTTCAGTTTCTCTGACTGTGACTGGCGACCTGTGTTAGGTCTGTAGACAGCAAACAGACTGCTGGACGGGTCGGCCACCTTCAGCAGCACCGCCACATGCTTGTCATTCCTCGGCTAAGATAGAACGTACAGCATTAACTGTGTGTTGTCACTGGAGGTTGTAATATATACTGCTGTAGAACTTTCACGAAGAAATTATATTTAAAGCGAACATGGCAGTATATGAAAAATTAGTAATTTTTTCTTGTACTGGGTGCGAATACCACTGTGTACAGCATTAGCCAAAAAGCTGCACCATATGTTCTATGTATGTATGCAGCACATTCACGAATGTTAAGCTATATACTAGTACATAGTACATATGTAGTACGTACTTTCTTAGAGATATAGAAGCCCTCTCCAGGGAAGGGGTCTGTATGGAGTAGACTGAGAGCATCAGGAAATGACAGTCCTCTCTCCACCAAGATCTGCAACATTCAAACACACCACTCAGTACTTTACAAACCTATGCACACCCTGTATATACTCTCTCTATGGTAGAGAACTCTTCTATGATCTATGAACTACAGGCAAAACTATTGCAATCTTTGCTCTCTATGGTACCCGAGGCACTGTAGTATGGCCTAAGTCATTACATGCGGCTGCCACCCTTACCTTGTGCAGTTGTGTGGTAGCAGTGCCGTAAGCTGGGTCACCAACATACTCCTGTACCTCCACTACCTCCACCTCCTCACCTCCTCCTCCAAAATCTGGGAGAGAAAAAAACATGCAAGCGGCAACAAGTGGGATTTTAAAACAAATCAGCACTACGATAAGCATGCCTCGCACATGCAGTACTCACAACACGTGATACATACTATATGGTTCAACTTGAGAGAAAAGTATATTATACACTTCCAAATGAAAAATCTTTTTAAAAAGTAAAATACTTGAATATACCACAGACCATTGAAGCAGGAACTATGGCATTACTATACTGTATATACCTCTGATGCCGCCGTCCCAGCTCCCAGCTCTCTTGGCTTGTTTGACGAGTGAGGCCAGAGTGTCGGTGAAGTAGGCAAACAGCTGGTTCTGGAGTCTCACGGGCAGCCCGAGGAGCCGGTTGAGGAACCGAGAGAGAGTCGTGGAGTCTTTCTCCAGAGCAAAGAGCCCTCTGTCGCCTCGCGTCAACAGATCAACTCCAATTAGAGCCCCCCTAGTAGCTGGGAACATTGGGGAGAGAGGAGGTCAGCCATGTGCCATGCATTATAATGTCGTGTGAAAGATGCAAAGAGGTAGATATATACTGAACTACTAAGAACACAACAAGAGACTCGATACAGATTAAAAAAGGGTATAGGGTGCGCGAAAGAAAGAACATGCAAAAATATGAATAAAGGGAACAGGTGTACAAATATCTGTTTCGGAAGAGAAAGTTGTAAGGTAGGGTGTCCATTATAAACTCGTGATGCCAGAGAGAGAAGTTGCGGTATGCTCTGCTGATGAGGGCCAACAAGCCCGAAACAGCTGTCCAGAGCTCTCATCTTTTTTCTCTTGGCATCACATGGTCTATTGTTACATGAGATCAAGTGTATGGACATACTGTCTAGGAAGTCTTCAGTGTATTCCTCTGAATTGTTGAGAGAACTCTTCCCCTTCAGAACCGACTTGAGCACACTCTCCAGTGCCAGTCGCCCATACTGTATACACAAACATCATTACAGACACACATACATACCATTATAGCTGATGCTTAGCAGTTTTTGCACTCCATTATTGTGGGAGAAATGAAATCCCGGTCAAATTTCTAGGATTGCTTGTTCATGCAAATGTCCTTGCCAAAAAAATTTCACCGACATTAAAATGTGGAAGTTTTATGCCTTCAAAGGTTACCACTGAACACAGTTAACCCGTGTACATCGGTAAAGAACAAAGTGGTGCCGGGTTGTACACGTACGACGTACTTTGGTGTCTAGGTTGTATTTGGAGAGGTCCCTGGTCTCGGTGGCCCTGCGGTCCCCGTGGGTGAGTGCCCCCAGACTCTCCAGTCTCTTGGCCACCACGCTGGCGAACCTCTGCTCCCCCGACAACTTGGAGATGAGGAAGATGTACTCAGGAGCATTTACCTGGTTCGACCTGTGGGTACGACCTGAAAGGAGGGGAAGGAGAAGGGGGAAAATGGTTAAAATCATTTCTTTTTCCGTACCCTTCAATGGGTAAGTAAGTAATGAAACTTGAAAATGCTCTTATACGTACTGCATAATACACTCTCGGCGGTTTGCTGCACATGTTCATGTAAAAGACTAGATCAACCTCTCTTTTTATGTGAGCACATTGTGTAATGTTACATGTAGGTTCTCACCAAACTGTTGGATGGCCTTGTCAGCACTCCAGGGCAGCTCCAGTGTGATGTGCAGCCGCCGTCTGTGATTCTACAACACACACAGAAAAACATACCAAAATGTTACGCATACAACAACTCATTAATTTACTGGTTTGTGAACTCTTTGCATGCTTACAACATAAAACTGCATAAGTATTGACATTATTCTGCGTGAGATTCCAGTGAAACCTTCCCCTTTTTTACACCGATACTGATACACTGACACTGTGATATCTCTTCCACACCTTTGCCCTGCGGTCAGACTGGAGGGAGATCCCAGAGCTGGCAGCCTCAGAGATGATGGCAATGTTCTTCTCCCCGTCCATGAACCTCTGTTTCTCGGTGAGATTGAGCATCTCCAGCGAGACGTCCGACTCGCTGCGCAGTTGGTAGTGGACCGAGCCGTCTGGCAGACTCACCACGCGACCCCGCCTGCCCGTCATCTCTGCCACCTGGTGCAGGGAGAAGACGCAGAGAGAAGACGCAGGGGGAAGAGAGGGGAGAAAGAAGGAGGGAAAGGGCGGCGAAAAGAGGACAGAGGGTAGGAGGAGTGAGGGAGACAAGAGAGAACGGCCTACCCTGGAGGGACCTCCGAGATCGTCAATGAGTTCATCAAGAGTGTTGGGAGGCAAGTGAGGACTCAGTACCTCCAGCTTTCTCATTAGCTCCTCTTTCATCTGCATATACAACGATTTAAAAAAATCACGTATGTATTACGGTGTGTGTGGGTACGTCCATCCGCCGTTACTTGTAAAACTCTGCATTCAGACGACTATGCAGGTGGGCTCACTTCACTCGCCAATGAGTGTTTTCTCACTTTTCCAGTTATGTTATTAATATTACCCTCTTGACGGTGAAGTTCCTGAGACTGGAGTTGCTGCCAGTGGTCATGGCCGAAGAGCTCATGATGTTGAGGAGAGAGGAGCCGTCTGTCTGGCCCCCGGCCCCCTGCTGGAGACTCATCTGCTGCCGTAACGAGGGGGGCCCCTGGGCTGAGCGAGATATCCCCTCCGCTACAGCCACACTCTGTCTCCTGTCAGGTAGACCACCTCGAACCCCTTCCTTTGGAGAGCCCACTGACACAGAGAGAAGAGAGAGAGAATGCACTTAAAGGTGTGGCTCCTCCATGCACATGATAAGCTACAATAATATGCACAGAAACTACAGTTTTTGCATAACACCACGAGGGACCCACTTTACTAATCCAGACACCGATGGAACTGATGGAAGTGTCCATATAAGTAAGGTGTCCTTATTTCAGGGGTTAAACAATCCACAACATAGCGTGTTTAGCCAAAGGAGGGTTACCTGGTTCGAACTTGAGGCTCTTGGAGTTGAAGCCAGTCTTAGTTTTTCCTTTGCCTTTCCTACCGGACGAGGGTGGAGGTTTGATGGAGTAGTTCCTGGTCCTCAGGGATCCCTCCGTCTTGCGGCGCTTCATCTTCGACTTGTGGCCCCATGGCTCTGGGTCTGTGCGCATGCGAGAGACACAATTGACCAAAAAAACCCACTGTATATATGTAGTACAATACACATTTAAAAGTGGAAAAAAATTGTATCAAGTTTACATGGTGCCACATCCACGAATGTTTAAAAAACTGGTGTACGTTCACTGCAGTTCATAAGGACAGCTTATCGACCAAATATCTGCACATTGAACATGTATCGTCCTCACTACACTCCCAATGATACAGAGTATATATAATTATACGTGTAAGAAGTCTCAGGTTGCTTTCATTCATGTTGACTTGAAATGATTCTGTGGGGGGACTGACCATCATTGAGACCAAAGGGGTTAAAGTTGTCATCATTGGAGCCACTGTCGTCATCACTGCTATCCTCCTCCTCCTCCTCCTCACCCCCCACTCCCTCCATCACCTCTCCCCCCTCCCCCTCATCACTGGAGCTCTCCACTGCCGAGTCACCATCTGCTGAACTGCAGTAATGGACACCACACACTGTGTGTCGAAACCTCATCTCTCTATGTACTAATGCTTGAAGCAACTCTTCCCGCGGTGTTTGAACCTAATACACACATTGACCCTTATCCCTCTTTATAATTATTGGTAACTGCAGCAAATTACATAAAGGGGGAGAGGGGAGTAGGGAGACAAATCTTTTTCTTCCGAGTGATTAACCACTTAGCGGAAAGCGTATAGGCATAAAATTGGTTTAACTATAGGACCATATCCAGTGTATACAGCATGTACCTGCTGTCATCACTGTCGCTAGAGAACTCCTCGTCCTGGAACATTGGTCCCCTGTGCTCGCTGCGTTTCCTCTTGCGACAGGCGGAAGGGAGAGTGGAGTCACTGTCAAAGAGAGCCCAGTCCATCCCGACTCTGTTGGGTGCCGGGAAATGACGCTTTATCAGTGACTCCAGGACACCTCTGGGATCAGGGAGAGAGGAGGGGGAAAGGGAAGAGGGGTGAAGAAGAGGGAGAGAAGAGAGCAGAGGAAAGGGGAGGCAGGAGAAAGGAAAGAGAGAGGAGAGAGATGAGGAAGAAAGGGAGACAGGACACGAGGAGGAAGAGAGGTAAAAAAGGAACAGAGAGAGAGACAGACAGATGGACGGAATTAAGATTAGCTAGATTGCTAGTAGCACTTATACTAGATTAAAGTGTTCCTATACAGAAAATTAACTCATTGCACGTGTAATGCTTATAAAAAAGCCATCATGAATAATTAATGAAGCAGGAAAAGTGGAACAGAACCCTCTGTTCCACTTTTCCTGCTTGGACTGGGCTCTGGGGGGAGAGGGAGGGGGAGGGGGGATGAGTGCACATTATGCTACGTGTGAAATGAGTTAAAGAAACATAGACTCACTTGGCGGTGGAGATGAACCCGGTGAGCTCTCCGTTGCTCTGCTCCAGCTGCTCCAGGGTGCGGGCCTCCCCCGTGGACTGGAGACCAATCACCGCACACTTGCCCTCCGACAGACCCTTCTTTGCCAGTCGCACCACCTCCGCGACCTTGGCAGCTATACACAGGTACTTGAAGAACCTCTGTAGACAGATATGTAGTTACACACATAGACATGGAGTATGCAGCACTGAAAACGACTATCAACGAAACGACTATCAACGAAGCCCCTACCTGATGAGAGGCCCAAAACTGTGCCCACATGGTCTTCAGTTTCTTCCTGTCATAGTCCATCAGATCTGCTGCCTCCTGGAACAGTCTCTTTGCATCCACCCACTGTAGTAAAGCAACAGACAACAATAACACTGCACCCACAGTGGGCCACACAAAAGACAATAACACTGCATCCAATAGACACACGCCCACAAGAGACAATAAACTGAACCTACTGTAGGCCACACAACAATTCAAGTGGTAATCAGAGCACGGGGTCTTTAAGCTGGGTTCACAATCTGTTGCATCACCTCAGAACACCGCAAGAGAGATTCCACCCTCGCAACACAGCATGCGAGTATTAATTAACATAGGTCCTAACACGTAAAACTCAACCAAATCCAGTAATCACCCCATTGAAACTTTTCCAAAACTCTGGCTGCATATGGGAATTTGTATATACGAGCATTTCCAGCACGCCTAACCCAGTGCCCCAACTCTATTAGGTATATACATATGTATGCATTAGTTCTCACCACACATTATGTATTACATAGTATCACACAATTAGCAAACCAAAATTGTGTCCGATATGGTCATTTAGTAAGGCTTAAAACCATGTATGCCAACAATAAGTATGGAGTTACAGGAAATCATGAGATATATAGTTTCAGTTTGTGGTTTTATTCCTACACACATTCACGGCCAAACACTTGTAGTAAGTCGGAAAATAGTCACACCCAAGCTCACCTACACCTACAACTCCCAGGCAAAAGCTGGTGTTCCCCTCTCCTCTAAAAGCCGAGGGAGAAGGTCTGGGTCAAGGCTAGTACAGTATATACCGTACTAGTTCCTCATATGTATGGTCAGGGACGTTGAGATAGTGACATCAACAGTGTACAGTTGAGAGAGTGCATGTGTACAATGTTACATAATAACTCACCATTTCAACTGAGGAGTCATACATCTCAATGAACTTGTCGGTTAGGGACACCTCTCGGATGTCAAAGGTCACGCCGGAGAAACTGAGCTGCCGAGCAATGTACATCCCTCGCAACTGCAAGAGAGTTTTGCACATGCATTACAGTAATATGTTACATGGCACTGGCATGGCAAATATTATTATCGCCAATACAAGGAGTATGATCATGTTGTGGGCGTACCTTCATGTCCATTGCAACTATCTCCATCGCTCCAACTCCCCTAAAGAAACGCAAGTTTTTCAAGCTGAAACATACTTAGCCGGTGGAAACATTACTGTATTTGGACAATACTCTATAGCAAATGGAGGAAGAAAATGTTTGCGACCAGGTAGGAAAAAACAGAATTTACTACTACTTAACATTGTTTGCCAAACTCATCCAAGATTCACAAGAGAAAAGTTTCACAACAAAAAACCTTCCTCAAAATATTTCCACAACAGCAAATCATTGGTAAAACAGTCGTAATTTTCGTCCTTCTACACAAAAACACTTCCACAGACTCTGTATGTATGTGCACCTTCTCTCCACAGCCTTGATGAAGTCGTGGAAACTCGGGAACTGTGTTCCGGGTCCCCATATCCCCAGTCGAGACATGTACGCCATGTTCCGCGGCTCCGAGGCGCCCGTGGCACTGCAGTACACGATCCTCGCCTTTGGCAGTCTCTTCTGGAGCTGGAGCACCGTGAGGCCCGTCTTGCTCGGCTTGCTGGCCCCCGTCGGTACCAGGTTCTTGGCCTTGTGGCACTCATCAAACACTATCTGGTGTAAATGCCACAAAGTCAAGGCATTAACTTTTCCCCATTCCTCTCTTGCTGGTGCATATGTTCCACTTTAGCTGTAGTACAATATTGCATTATAGCTACGTGTATAATTCCACTGTTGTTGTAGCACAGTATTGTACCAATTATTTTTCTCTCTCTGTGCTATTCTCAAGGCAATATTTCAGCATTTAGGGGGAAAAACAGTCCTGTATCACAGACAGGGTATTTCTTCTGCTGCAAACTATATCTACACCAAGGACTGCTGCAAACTGTACCTACACTCCTACTCTACTGCAGTAGTTCGTGAGATATGTCTGAGGCGTCTGCTAAACTCAGGAGAAATATCGGCCCTGTGATTGTACAAATGGTACGAAGTGAGGATACAACTCCCTCGAACTGGCCCAGCCAGTGGAGCAGTTGGTTGAGCCGTGTCCGATATTTCCCTCCGCTGGAGCTCTCTCCAATCAGAGAAGAGTAAGTGGAAAATATGACTCCCTTTCTCACTCGACCATTACGCTTCCCGCTGATTTTCCCGTAGTAAAACTACAAGAATGATGATTCTTGAGACTACGTAGAATAAAAAATTGCGTATATACCTTATTTAAAGAATAGACTTCTATTTTCTTTGCACCAACATCCTTTAGATCCCTAGAAGAGGTGGAAAATAATGGTTGAAGAAAAAGAATGGGAAAAAAAAGAAAAAATAATGCCGAGACCCGGGATTGAACCGGGGACCTTCAGATCTTCAGTCTGACGCTCTCCCAACTGAGCTACCGCGGCTCACTTCGAACATTACTATACATACATTTTAGTCATTCCTTAGCATAACATTACCTAATAGCGTCATACTTCAGGTCGTTGGACACACTCAGCCTGAAAATGGAGGCAAACTCAGTTGAATAAACAATCCATGGGCACTGCTAAGAGCTTACCAAATCGCTTTCTTTCTTCCTTCTAGGTAGTTCTGATAGATAATGCCTGGGAATTTTTTAGAAAGCAGCAACGTTTAGATAAACCAACGCTAAGCACGCACACTATTACAGCAGTAGATAGAGCTTACCTGCTATTGTTCTTCCTTTTCCTACGCCAGCACCATCCCCTGTATACACACAACAACTGATAAATACGTGCACAATGTACACAAACAACCAAAGTCTGTGACTCATAGTTCCTACGAGTGTGTTGTACATCATACGAGATATGGCTGTGAGGTTGAGGGTGGTTGGAGATGCTATGCACGCGATGTTTCTTATAACGTGAACTTAAAAGGACAGAGAAGAGTACGTAGATGAACGGAACTCTGCTTAGGCCTAAAGTGTCATTGGTTCGAGTCCTACCCAGGTAAGTTCTTTTGCCCTGTTGTTCTAAGTGTCGTTAAGCTGTTTGTTTTGCACTTAGTACTTAGGAAACATACGTGCATACAAGGTAAAAAAGGAGATACTGGACACTAGACTGTAGGACTTGTTGGTCTGCGTGTGTCATCATCGAGGTCAAGGCAAAGCAAAGGCAAAGGGAAACAAACAGCACAGAGCCGGGTGTCTCATCTCCACAATGCAGGACTCACCGACTAGAAACCCAGCCCTGGATCCGTCGGAGAGAATGTTCATATGCTGCTGGCAGGCATAGACCACGGCCTCCAGTTGGAGCGAGGAGAGCTGGATTTGTTCTATCACGTGAGGTGGGAGCTTCAGGTCGAACCAGACTTGGGGTGGTTCCACACTAGACAGGGAACTTTAGGGGAGGGATACATGGGGAGGGGAGAGGGAGAGAATGAGGACACAGAAAATGGAATCATGGAATCAGTAGAGGGAGGGAGAAAATGGGAGGAGGCAGTTGGGAATAATTGGAAGTGGAGAAAACACTTGTAATCAAAGAAAATGGATAAGGAACAGAAAATTAATCACGCTGGTGTTTGTAGACTAATAAGTAGTATGGCGCACATGTACCTTGACTCAACAATGGGGTCAGGATGACTGTGGCCGATCCTCACTGTGCGGAACAAAACATACACATTGGATACCCTGGGGTTTAGACACGCGTTGCTCACGTTTCGAAGGTTTATAATTGGAGTACGTAGTGATGGCCGCCCAGTCTTCATCCTCATCCTCCGACTCGTCTTCCTAGACACACAAACCACACACGGTTAACAATCTCCGTGCTACAGTACGCTACAAATTGTGAACAATGTTTTGAGGAAACAGCAAGTACGCTACCTACCTACCTCTTTTCATGCATACATTCTGTAAACTGTGGCAATGGTGTGTACGTATATTAAGGCGGGGCATGGAATGGAGTATAGCATACAAAATCTCTCAAAAAAGCCTTTGTGGTTCAACTAGTGTGTGTACTGTAGGTGCAAGAGCCTCTTGCCTTATTTCATGCACATTGAAAGTCATCACTATACTATGTGCGTATGTAGGAGAGAAACTGCATGTTCAGGCAGTATATACTACCACTATGGTATTCTTTTGTGTATCAAAACTACCACCAAAAGAGGCAGGGGAGGTCATGCACTCATGCACAGCATCAATACACTACTGCCACCTATGCAGAGTCCTGACCTGTTCAGGTTGCGAACTTTGCTGCTCACTGGCAGGTCTCCCTTGTTTGAGAGCCCCAGCTCTGGAGATAGAACACAATCACAGCATTATATAAAATAGGATAAAGTTCTGACAATAAAATGTATGGGCACAATGCTGTGCAACTGTAATGACAACGGCTGCTTTTCAATAATAGAGGTCTTCAATTCAGTTGACATAACCAGCATCATATAATGTATATTATACCTCTGAAGGGCCTTGGCAAGAAACGAGACTCCGCCCGGCAGCGAAAAGAGCCGGTGGGTCCTGGCCCCGCCCCCCACTCCCTCCATAGCTGTCTGGACGGCAGACGGCGGGACGATGGTCACGGACACCGTACTGGTGAGGGGTGACGTTGAGACGGAGCCAGGGGTCATCTTGGTGACCTCTCTGAGAATGGCCGCCAGATCCAACTTGGTGGCGGGGAGAGCTGGCTTGGTAGCAGCAGAAGGGAGTCCCGGCTTGGTGGTGAAGAGGGCTACTTTCTTTGTGGATGAGGGCGTGGTCGTGGATGTGCTGGTGGAGGTGATTTTGTTGAGACCTGTGATTGTGTTGGAGGAGGGGGAGGAGGAGAGGGAGGGTGCTGCTGGTGAGCTGGTGGATGAAGTGAGCGAGGGTGCTGGGAAAGGGAGTGGGAGAGCCCTTTTGGTGGTCTTGACAGACGAGGAGGAGGCGGAGAGGGAAGAGGAAGACGATGTTGAGGTAGCAGCAGTTGTCAGTTTTACACTCTGGGGAGCCGTTAACACTGGACTCCTAGAGACAGCAGGTGGTGTGTTCTGCCCCGTGCTACCAGGCACAGAAACACCTGGGGCGGAGGAGGGTGGCTCCATGCTTCCAAGGTGGTGTGTGCTTGGCATGTTTAGGAGAGAGGAGAAAGGGTCTGCAGCTGTATTGGTGCACAAACCAGGCAGGCTGGGCGAGGTGGTATGGGAGGGAAGGAGAAAAGGATCGCTGGGAGCAGTATTTAGGGTTGAATTTGAGCCGACAGATCCAGTAAGGAAAGACATTTCATTGACACTGTCAACACTCATGCTGTCTCCTCCGGCTAACAGCTCGTCCAAGTCAATGTCATTGTCTAATGCCGAGTTTCGGAGCTCTGCTTTCAACAGCTCTGCCGTCTTCATTTCCGATTCGGACGGAGGTCTGGTGACCAGGGACAGCGCACAGTTAGTGACTGAGGGAGGAACTGTGGGGGTCTGTGCCGACTGAGCTGTTGGGGTTGGTTTTCCACTTGACACAACAGTTGCAGTAGGTTGTGGGTTTGTTCCAGTTGCACGTGATTTATTCTGTTCGTTTCTGAGTGCATTCTCTCGTGCCAAGGTGGACAGTAAACCGGCAGTCAGCACGCTGATATCGGTAGAGAGGAGAGAGGAGTCCAGGGTATTGGCTGCAGCGTTGAGGATGGAGCTGTGGTCAACCGATATCTGTGCAGGAGCTATAGAGTTCACTCCAGTCTGGAAAAGAGCCATTGACAAGATATCCCCCAACCCTCCTCCACTCTTCCCTGTCCCACCTCCACCGCCTTCTTCCCCGGGAGCATTCTCAGCCATTGACAAATAGCCAGTGTGCGAGTGCGTGGGACTTCCTCCGTTCTACTTTGCCATTGGGAGTGCTTCAAATGGCGTTTCAGATCCTGTGACGAGGTGCTGCACCGAACGGCAGCAGCAATACACGCACATGTATACTGACCAGGGGGTGAGCTCTAATTAGAGAGCCACACTGATTGAATTTTGTAACCAAGGAAAAGCGGAACGGTGTATTTTCATGCAGCTCTACTCACGTAACTTACATGTGCACAGATAAATGATCTTGACGCCTAAATACGGGGGGAGTGAACAGAACTGCCGCAAACGAAAACGCAAGCGAACAGTCGTCAACGACAACCGTAGGGGGCTGTAGCTGCGTCTTGGCCCCTCGAAAGTCACCCTCTTTCTTCCTCTGGCTTTCTGCTGCCCAACTTCTGTGCTGTGTGGTTCCACACATCGCGAGCCTTTTATCCACAAAATAGGGACCTCTATGACGTAACTATTCCTAACGAAATCACATGACTTGAAAGTAACCGCATGAGTGTGGCGCGCGCCGCCGCCTGCATATAAACACATATAAAAGATGATTTTTTGACACTAAACGAGAGTGTAATTAAGTCAACCAGGATCATCGCTGTCTTCACTATCTTCGTCTAACTGTGGTAGAGGAAATCTCAAGATGGCTGCCACACCTGACAACTGACCCAGCTCTATAAAAGTCAGAGAAAGGGTAAATTTTGAGAACTATATACTTTTTGCCTTTCTCACGTTCTCCGGAGACGTGTAGACTGGAGAAGACTTTGACGGTGCCTCCTCCGTCTCTGACACTCTCCACTAGTCCCACATACCTCTGTCTTGTTGGGACATCCGCAGATCTGGGGAGACACACATCAAACAGGGACGCAAGGCAAGCGCATAATCACCACACACCCAGAAAGCTACCATACAATGTTTTGAGTAAGAAAACCCTTATAATTCAGAAAGAATTTACTGTGAAAATGTCTGTGGATTGCTAAGAATGCTCTAATCCACAAAATGTAACCTTCATTGATGGCTTAAAATCTTCTCCCTAAATTAATTATTACTCTCACTGTATGGTACATGTTAATTTACAATGCTAAACTTGTGTGAGATGTACTAAAAACCTGAAGAGTTCGTCTGTGACCATCAGCAGTTCAATCCCATTTGCTTCGTTGGCTTTCTCGATGTGTTTTATTCTGAGGAAAATGAACATCTTTTCATCATCAGTAGACATACACTCTTACCCGTAGCACGCTCTATTGGGCTCATGTTGTAGCATGGAATAGAACGATTCTAGTGCCTTCACTTCACTTGCAGCCTACACAGTATATATATTAGCTGTAAGTATACATACACTCGTCTATAGTAGAAACACATGCTATAAGGGTTTTTGAGTGCTGTCAATGCTCACTTTGGTGTCAGCGAGTCTGACAGAGGCAGCGGGATCCGCCAGCACTTCTTTCAGGGAGTGTTTGTGGCCGGATGATGAGTGTATCTATTAACACAAACACGTTAACTATAAGTCAATTTATATACAGGTCCAGTATGGAGATAAACTGTCAGACTTTTTGTTCAGTATTCAGCACCCAAAATATTCAAAGTAATATAACATTCTGGGAATACTGGAGTGACACAATTAGAAGGATAGAAGCACAAATGCCTCTTCCCACTTATATATGCACGCTTGCTTTGAATGTGGTCTTACCAGTAAAAATTTAGGTTTATTTTCCAACAAAACTTTATTGTCAGTCTTGACAGCCTCGGCAAATAAATGTTCAACAAATTGATCCTACAAAGGAGGAGAAGAAGCACTATCACAGCATCACGGCCCGTATGTAAACCCTGGCCTACCTTTATAAAACCTGGACTAGCTACTATGAGACACTTTATGACTGTAGATTGTGTGTGTGTGTGAGAGAGAGAAGTATGGATAACAAGAGGAATACTGCATAGCACCATATTATCTAGGACATATCTCGCAGTTTTCACCCGAGTACAATATATAAATCCCAAATACGTTTTAATCAACAAAAAGGCGAATCTCCATTGTAAACACCAACGTACAGTAGTTGCTATTAACATCATCCTCAATAAAAGCTTATTAAATAGGCCTTGGGGAAATGATTATTGTTTCCACAAAACTAACACCCATGCAAAATGGTCCCATAATTATGTTAGGTATATACCGTCAAATCTGATGTGACGGAGCATTGCTTGCATCACAGTATCGTAGAATCTCTTCAGAGCCTTGGCAAATAGAGAGTGAGATTCGTGTGAATTAACTGAGAGAGACGTGTGGATACCTTGTCATGGCTCTCGCAGGAGCCTCTTCTCTTGCGAGGGATGTGAACTTCGACCCTCGCTCGAGTCAGGGTCATGCACTCCGTCACCACACACACGTGAGCGAGCCCTGCAATACACATACAGTACAGGTCACATCAATGGAGAGGAGAGAGAGAGATCATATCAGAGTGGGTCACATTCGAGTACATGCCCAGGTTTGCCGTTCGTTGCGGGCAAAGCTTGGCGTAAGTGTCTCATTCAGTGGAGACACAGGGAAATGGTAAAGAGACTGGCTCAGACTGCCAATCACATCTTAGGCCTATTGGCAGGAGAAGCTACATGCTCCTTCTCTCAGAGACTAACCTTCCTGCATGATGACTGCAGCCACGTCGGCTGTTCGAGTTGGATCACACGCCAGATCTGAGGTTGGAACATTAATATAATGATTGTGGTTCTATATTAAAGTGAGAGACTTTAGAGACAAAAAATCCACGATTTAAGAGCCATTTTGCGAAGGTGTATGCTCAGTTTTGCGAGTGGTGACCACAGTTATATATATCTGCTTGCTATGTTATACTGAATTATGAAAGTTATCTTTCCACTAAGTGCTTTTTTCATGGACCATGGATCGAGAGAGTGTACTGACCTAATCTATCGAGTGCTATCACGTCCCAGTGCTGCTTTGCCAGCGTGAACTTCTGGTTCAGCTGCAGGTCAATGGTGTGGTAGGCCCCCATCTTTACATACTGGTTCTCCTGTATGTTCTTCCCCTTCACCCTGAGCTGGCAGGCAGCCGTGTCAAACTCTATTGTCTCTATGGATACGGTGAGGTTTGTACGAACTCTGTTGGAAGTGCTGGAGCCAGTCGAAGATTCGTCCTTCACTTTTCTACGGAAACAATAGAAGCACACTGTACGATGTAGGGTCAGCTCCTCACCTGATTGTGGTTGATTTGATGCTATCCCCCTTGCTGACTAGGTTGTATGCATGCCACATGTCCTCAGGTTCTTCTGGTATAAGCACGACTTGCCTGGAGACACGTCGACACGATAGAACAGGCGCACTGCCGGGCCAGTTTCAAGTAAAGGCCGGAGAAACTCACCCAGTGCCGTTCTTGTCGAGGTCCCGGTGCACGAGCTTCATGGCATGAAACCGCGGTCCGTGGATCTACCTCTGGCTATAGTGAGTACGTCGTCTCGATATCTAGCATAGTAAGAGAGGCAAAGGCGAGCGAGCTGCATTGACGGTTCGAAACACGTGGAAACCCCGGCCGAGAGCTTGACCTTTACTTTTGGTGCCCCGCCCCTTGAATGATCATGGCAGCGAGCTCAGCTCCAGTTCAAGATAGTCGCAGCGATGTTTTCCAGGCGGATACAGACCAGTAGGCTACAGAAGATAATGCTGCATTTACCAAATGAACGTCATAAGCCTCCATCGTCTATCTAACCTTGCTCCAGGTTCAAGGGTGTCATACTAACTCCACAGCACTATGGACTACTGTCTCCAACAGAATTCGAGAGAAGGCTGCAAGGTTATAATTGTTGGCTGATAACCGCAGAGAGTGTCTCGTATATATAGACTATTGTGGTCCTGCTGTAGTGTTAGCACAGCTGTAGTTAGCACATCTGATGGTGAATTTTCATTGTGTGATTGAGGTTTTTCCCCTCTCGTCCTCCTCTCACTCAGCGTCACTGGCAGTATGGCAGGAGGAAGGGAGGAGAGGGGTGTGGGTTAAGATACCACTGACCCAATCGGAACTAGTCCCTTCTGCTGCAAAGGTATATGAGTGAACTGGCAACTCGTTCATGTGACCCAATCCTACATCCTCTCTCTCCATGAAGCTAGGTCTCCAGTTCCACCATGCTCACTGCGACCACCTCATGATGACCAAATGGCTCCCCACCTCTGAGCCCAACAACCTCCCTGACTTTGCACACCACTACATTGGTCAGCTGGTATATAATTATGATACTAACCCAACTCCAGCACTATAAGGACCTAGTAGGAGATACGGTAGCTTTGTCTTGAAACCTAGCACAACAGAAAGGTGCCAGATATATAGTAGTAGTTCTTATACTCATAGCCTTATCGATAAAGATAAAGCCACTCACCACTCGTGTGGCTACCATAAGATGGAAACAAAGACTTGAGAGCTGCTATAAAAATTTTTTTGAAGGCCAGGAACAAGCAATCCACATATTTACACGATCAAAGTTTTCCCCTGAAGACTATGGTGCTTTATCATATCCCCCCCTCGTTGTACCTCCCTGCATGTCTGCATTTCGTACTGTTCATACAGGTGTGGCAGGGTTTGTGGTGAATGCGGAGGGCCAGGTTCTCCTAGTTCAGGAGAAGTGGCTCAAAAGACTTTCCCTGAGACACTGGAAACTGCCCGGAGGACACACCGAGAAAGGTTGGGCAAACATTTCTTTAGTGATTGAAATTTCACTTGGATTCTCTCCGTGTTGTCGTGTGCCATCACAGAAAGATCCAACTGTGTGCCTAGGTCAAAATAACCTGGTCAATAGCGTTCTAAACCAAAGATATGTGATAGTCTTGTATTGCAGAGGAGTTCGCATTGGTGTATCCCTTTGTATTGATTTGCTAAATATTCGAGGCAAAAACTTCCTGTGGTTTGAGGACCACAACATCATCTTTGAAATTTGGTGCTCCACGGCAGAAGTGGCGAAATTCATCATGATTCAAGACGTCTTTCGCTATGTTGATATAATATTATGTTGCATATACACACCGTAGGGGAAGAATTGTGGGAGACTGCCATTCGGGAGACGTTCGAGGAGACGGGAGTGAAGACAGAGTTTGTGGCAATGCTGTGTTTCAGACACATGCACGAGTACCGCTGGGGAACGGACGACATCTACTTTGTCTGTCTCCTCCGTCCCCTCACCACAGACATCACTGTCAACCCAGCCGAGATTGCTGAGGCCAAGTGGACGGATGTAAATATCCCTAGCTAACACCACAGATTACACAGGAGCTCTTCATTTTCAAGCACTAATTGTCAATGGGGAATGGCGAGTATATATAGACAAAGCTCAACATTTATACACTATAATGGATATGGAACTGCTATCATTATACTGTACGGTGGCTGTATGTAGCTGTGTTCCTTTGTGCAATAAAGCTCTGAGTGGAACCTTACAAGCTCTGGGGGAAATTTTATTGAGTGTTTTGGCCTTCGGACCCCACACTAGGTTCGTTTAGTGTGAATTACTCAAGCTCCTCTGTGAATAAAATATTTTGGCTTTGTGTTTCTATGCAGGTGAATGCATACATAGGTGACCCAGAAACGACCACAACCAATCGCCTCATAGCCCAGTCCTATAAAGACGGGCTAGCCAGTGGCTCATTCATCCAGCCAGTCTCTTTTCCACACTTCTTTGCCAACAAGAAGGACCTCGTTTTCTACAGTAACCGACCACTGGACGAGGAAGATAGGAGGAAGGAGAAGAGCGAACCTCACACTAAATTATGACCTTTCTTGTTTCTTGTTAATGATTAATGATCAAACCTAATATCATATTCCAAAAGTCATAATATTATTGGCCGGTGCACAACATAGCGCAGCGCAGGCGCTTAGCTACAAACAAAGCAGTTGTATATATGCATGACATTGTGTGTAAGAGCTGAACCACGTTTGGATGACAGTCAGCAGTCTTTCGCCCAGGTCTGCTCAGCATCCAGGATCAGACAATCCTCAGGGTAGTTTCCTTTTTCCTTCAGAGCTTAAAAGTAAGAAAAATTTGTGCATGTGAGTGGAGGTTATCAAAATGCTGAAAAAAATGTACCCTCGCTCTTATATTAGAAAGTTTTCCTCACCAAGTGCCATCAATATAATATTTGCTCCCAGTGTAATGAAAAGTGCTAAAGTGTAAACCCTGCGCATGCGTGGTACTGCTCTTTGAAAACCACAGTCACTCATCAGTATAATTATAGTCAAGTTTGTTGTGACGTTTGCAGACAGTGAAGGATTATCCCGGCAGCGACGCCCACATTGAGGGAGTCGAACCCAGGTGGAAGCGGCCTCAGTGGAGGGATTGTCAGCAGAGCTGTGCATGACCGACTGAGCTCCTTACGAACACCATACCCTTCATTACCTATACACACAGCACATACATACAACAAAGTATTTGAAGTTATTAATCCAGCTATATTATATGTATGTTAAAACCAATTTGCTGAAATTCTCACACATGATGAGCATGGAGCTGACCTAGTACTAGCATGGTGGGGCTGCGAAGACGATAGTGAGTCACATCTTGGACAGGAATCGGTGTCAGCTTATCCACTGCTTCAGGACTACACGTACCGACCACTTCCCAACCATGGCTCTGCGCTGTCTGTGTATATAGTATAGGTAGTAAACTTTATGGGAGAAACTTCTGCAGTTTTGGGTTGCTTTTTTTATCGGGCAGGGAGCAGAATTGGCTATTAGTAAGGATTTCCTCTTTTTCCCTCAAATGATTCCAAGTAATATTTTTGATTTACTGAGAGAAAGCCTGACATGTCAGAAATTGAGAAGACAGTTGTCATTTCCATGGCTCCAGAGCTGGCCTTGCTAACCACTGGACTCAGGGAACAACTGGAGACAGAGAGGGAGAGGGGAGATGGACTGAGCTGAAACAAGGCCAGTAAAAGAGTAGTGAAGGGGAGGGAGAAATAGTCAGACAGACCAGCTAGGGTGGAAGGAAACTATCATGACCACAAAAAAACTAGGTTGCCATTCTAGTATATATAGTGTCTCACCAGTTCCTGGCAGTGGTGATTACACGGTCTGCCCCGAGAAAGAAAGCTGCTCGCAAGATGGCACCAAAGTTCATCGGATCCTATAGCCACACCCATTGGTAACCTCCTAAACACACACAAACAATCTTACCTGAATTCCATCCAGTGCTAGCCAAACTGGCAGTCTCTCTGAGAGAATATCCTTCTCCCTGTGAGAAAATCAATGATTGTGCAGTGATTTACGCAGGCTGGAGGCAGTCTCACAGCCAGCCAATTTTCTGGGTGGCTGGCACATGAGACCTGTGCTGGAGGGTGCTTACAGCCGACAGTCGCCTAAGTCCATCTTCCGGCACGATAGAGGAGATACATCCAATACTATTCCCTGCACAAGGAATCATGCAAAACTACTACAGTTTGCATCACAGAATGTTAGGGAAGAGCATGACCTCAGGATCATACCTGGTGTGGTCTCTTGGAGGACATTCTCTCCAGAGTTTCCTTACTGACATAGTGTATCTCCATCCTCCTCCGCTCTGCATATCGCCTCACCTCACTCAGTGCTGTACTGAAGCAGCCGTGCAGAAGGTAATGGCAACGTAAAACCAGAGATACAGTGGTATGATTGTGTGCTAGGAACCTCTTGAGTTCGCTGGTCCTAGTGCCGACGGCAGACTTTAGAAATATGTTGTATATTTGTCGTTTGCCGGTGTGCAGGGCAGCGAGACAAGGAGCAACTCCGTACAGATACTCCCCTCGTCTTCTCGGGATCTGAATAATGAGATTTATTTGCTCAGGCTCAACTGCGGGGGACTGGAGGCTGCGTACATACCTTTTTGGTGTTTGCCGATGAAAGGTGACTTCTTTGAGCTACAGCGGCTTGTCGGAGAATGGCTGAGAACCCACCACGTGCAGCGGAGTACATCGCGTCGTTCTTGCTGATTCAGCAAACAGCAAGCCTGCGCAGGTGCACACTCACGCAACGTTGCGAGCATAAGAAAAATCAGTAATCACTGAATACCATCATAAAATCAGGGTAAAATATGTGTTGTTTCGGTGGACGCTAAAAAACCGAGGCAGAGTGTCCAGTCAGAGGTCATCGTCTGTGCTGGGGTCAGTGAACTTCACCACCTCCTGCCAGTTGAACTGGTCTCCGAGGTTAGTGGTCAGGAGATCGGGCTGCTCTATCAACTGCATCATCTGTTCAAACTCCCGGTCGAAGTCGTCAGTCAACATCAGAGTGTGGGTGCTGCCGGTGACGGTATTGTGGGCTTGTGCCCTCGTCACTGCTGGATTCTTGATGGCAGATTCACCAGGGATATCACCAAACGACCCACTCCTCTTGGCCATGTGGGTTTCTTCCAGGGGAACCTTGCGACTGGCAGGTGGGGTGTAGGGACCTCCGTCGCACCCAGCAATCCCAGGCGCCATCTTTTTGAGGAAGGATCCTTTTTCACCGCCATCATAATCTTCCACTGCTGCTGCTGGGATCTGCCGGCAAACAGAGAGAGGAGATTCTGATCCTCTGCTTGACTCCTTGTCTCGTTGTCGCTTCTCAGCCATCCATGCTTTGTAGGCAATGTTGAAGGCCTTCGCCAGAGTGAGAGTGAGCGCAGTGACTTTGTTGGAGTGGGAGAGCTTGAAGAATTCGATCATGAGCTTCTTTTCCAGTTTGGTCTTGTGGATGAAGAAGAACAGCTCGTCCACGGTGTGAGAGGAACCGCAGTAGGACACCAAGTATATGGGGTAGTCGTCTTTCATCCCCGTGCGGCTGTCCTTCACGCTCAGCCCCGAAGACTTGATTGTGATGACCACCTTCCTGAAACGAGACTTTTCCGACTTCTTCCACGCGTTCGACACCATCTCCTGCACCTCGGGGCTGTCGTGTTTGGAGGTGGTTTCGGTGGAGCCGAAATAGTGGGCGTGAAAATTGATGCCCTGTTGAAAGGGATCCTTTTGCTCCGACTCTAGTACCGCGTAACCGCCTCCGCGGCGCCTGTTGAGAGGGCTGTTGCGTACTAAGTCCTTCAGCTTTTTCGCCATTTCCCTGATTGTAACTCTTCACGAATTCGGGTCGAGTGCTTGCAGCTGCGTAATAAAATGAGCCCCTCCCTCGAAGTTTGGTGATAAATGCGCATGCTCATGAATTTCCCGCGAGAGTGACCAGATAATAGTGCTGAGTGCGCGGGAAAACTCGAACAGCTACATAGCTGTTTCAACGCCTGTTTGGTGGTCCCCGGGTCTCGCAGAGACTGCTAGAAATGCCCAGACGACGCGGGAAGAGAAGAAGGCAGTCCCAGAACACCTGCTGCGTCAACTCCTCGAAGAGACAGTTGGTTTCCTGTTGCCAGCGGT